>VUYV01000002.1:6619869-6648479 GCA_008711295.1 Anarhynchus alexandrinus
GGGGCGGGGCTCCGCGCGCGCCCCTCCCGGAGGCGGTGCCCCCCTCCGCCCCTCTCCCGCGGGCGCCCGGCGAGCCCCGGGGAGCAGCGCGGCCCCGGTTGCGGGGAGGGGACGGTTTGTGGGGGGCGACGGCAGCTTGCCCGGTGCGTAGGCCCGGGCGAGCGGAGCGGCCCGGGGGGACGACCCGGTGGGGAGCGGAGCGGAGCGGAGCAGGCGAGATGGGGCCGATAAGGCGAACAATGGCCGGTGGGACAGGGGAAGGGAGGATTCCCGCCCTCCCGCTCCCGCCGGACCGTCAGCCGGCCGAGGGGCACCGCACCGGCGAACGACGCCCGCTCAGCCGCGGTGCTGCCGCTCCTGGAAGGGGCTGAGGGCTGCCGGGCGTTTAGCGTGTGTGCGTGGACCGGCGGGGGGGGAAGGCATGCCGCCCAGAAATAACCGGCGTGCGCCAAAAAAAACAGGTTTCAGAAGCGAGGAAGAGCCCCAATTCGGGCTACGCGGTGTTTAGCAAACAGCATTTACTTTTAAGTGATCTGCCCGACGAGAAACAAAACCAGCGTGGCAAAGGGGAGAGCGCGCTGCTGGTGCTCTGCCTCCCACGCGTCCTGCTCCTGCGTGGGGCGCGTCCGGCGCGGTGCGGCTCCCGGGGGGGGCTGTGAGCGAGGAAGGTGTGCGCGCCTGGGTTCAGCTGCCCAAGGCAGCCCAAATTTTGGCGTAATTTATCTCCTGACCTTAGTTGCGTGCGCGCATATATATGCACATCTTTTGTGGTTAAGAAGAAAAAGAAGTTGGAAAAGCAGAAGTTTGCAGCATCGCACAGAAACTCAAATAGTTCCCAGCAGCATCAGGACCTTTAGACCTCTGTACAGACTTTTGTTACGTCAGCTCACAGTGACTGTTGGCAGCAGTAGTTTTTCCATCTTCTAGAGGCAGGGGACCTTTGTAACCCTCACTTTATTCCTCACTAATAAGAGACCATTTAAATTCTGTACTCTTAGATCCAGTGCCCAAACTCTGGAATGCGACATACTTTCAGTAACATATCAAGGCCCTCAGCATCTAATTCTTAGCCTGGTCCCTCAACCCGAGCAGTTTCAGGCTTTACATCTTGAAATTCCCCACCCTTGCTCCAGTCTCCTTCCCCAGCCACTCCAGCACACTACCCATTCAGGACCTTGTGTCAGAGCACAAACATTCTCCTTGGTCCATTCTTCCTCTCCATACATGCCACAATTTCTTCTATCGAAAGAATTTTATTCCATTTCTCTTGGAATTTATGAAGCCTAAAACTAAGCAACCAAACTAAAACAAGTTGTGACATGACTTATCTCTAGTGTCAATGTTAAGCACTGTTCAAGAACTTTTGTTTTCCTTAGAAAAAATCCTAAATAAAATGTGATGTAAATTTAGAAATCCAGTAAATGGTTATAAATTCTTCAAGTCTTCTAAGTATGGAGAAAAGCAAACAAAGAAAACAATGCCCTGAGCTTCAAAAGGATTTTGATCATTCAGGTAATTGATCCAGCAGATGTCAAAATCAGGCCAGAGCAAACAATTGTAAACTAATTTAACGTGAAAGCAAGGAACTACGATAGGGAATGTGAGTTAAATAGTACAATCAACAATCACATCATCAGAAAAAGTATTAAAGCTTTATTGTGGGAAAAGTCATTGAAACCATTAGATCAGTATCCAATAGCAATAAAAAAGATAAAAAAGAAATTCCACCTATACTTATCAATAGAGAGAATACAAAGCAATGGATGCTATTTGGTCTGCCAAACCTTTGTTAGAAAGAAAAGCAGATAGCCACAGCTGACTCTCTCTTCCTCACAGACACTCTTTTTGAAAAAAAGAAGTGGCTTTATCTTGCCATAATTACACCATTCCCAGGCACATTTTAGAAAATGCAAGGAAGAATAAACTCAGCTGTTTCGAGTACATAGCCAGCTCTAGTCCTTTCACTGTTTCTGAAGGAGACATGCGTTTCGTCATGTTTCAGCCCCTCCATGCGTTAATCTTCTCTCTCTCATCTTGGCTCCCACATAGGCTAACCTGCGTCTATAGAAGAATTCAGCAAATTTGTTTGGTGAATCAGTTATTTGCAAAAAAAAATCAGTTCCAGAGGTCAAACTGAAAGTGACAAGAAGTAGAAATACTAGGATTACGTGTTTTTATGCTTCTGAAATATTTTCAGTGAAACATTTCAGGCACTTTTGATTTAAAACATTAAAGTGTTCTACATTGTGGGAGGCCTAGCTTCAAACATCTTTTGAAAAAAGGATTCGAGCCCACATCTGCCACATTATGTGAATGTTAAGTGAAGTTTTGGGTTTTCCTCAAAGTAAAACAACAAACAATTGTCCTTTTTCATTTTGGTTGTTCAGAGCTTTTTTCCTCCCCTTTTGCAGTTTGGCTGCCAAATTGAATACAGAGTCCTCCGCATTCCCCCAGAATCAAGAGTAGTGCAAAACAGCTGCAACCATGTCCCAGACCATACAGTGTTGATTACCTCCTAAATTGCTTTGGAAAATATTATATGAAAGAAAAATGGAAATAACAGATCTACCTTCAAGAAAATACGGCTTGCATAAAAGGCGAGGTCTACATCACGGCTTGCAACTTTTGCTGCAGTAGATAAACTGGAAGGAGGATTAAGGGTCTGCCAGCTGCTGTATTTTGGTCACGTCTACAGGGGTAATGTCCCTTTTTAGCCAAGTATAACCTACAACATCACTAATGCAAGCTTCAGGGAAGCAACAGAAGTTGAGCGGGTGAAAGGTTGTTTAAAGTCACCTTTTTTTGCACTTCACCCAACTATCGTAGTTTGCTTGGAACAAACAATCAGTTCGTTCAATGAACAATCAGTTGTTAGGCAAACAGTGAAGATGGGGGCAACAAAAATAGTACAGTGTCTCAACAATGTATTCTCCAAGAAGAAATACCAAATCAAATTCGTTTTCATTAAAAATCCTGAATTTTCCTGTGAGCAGCCGCTGAAATCTCTAACTCATTAAGAGCCACTCGTGTTATTCTTTTAACAGTTTCTTTTCCCTAATACAGCATGTGTACACAGTGAAACAGAAGCTATAGCACATCTCTGTTACAAAAAAAACCCCAACCAACAATACCCCAAAAACAAACAAAAAAACCCCAACAAAACCAAACAAGCCAAAAAATCTATGGAGCAAACTCCAAGTACCTGCTTCTCCCTTCTCAGTGTGGAACAGTACTTTACTCATACAAAAGTCCCTTTGAAATCCAAGGAAAAGCCTGCCTGATGAAAGCTGCTCGGCGCTGCAGCTTTCAACCGCTGTTTCGAGAATAAACATTTCTGGGTAGCAGCATTAATGTAACTAGAACTGGGAAAGTGACATTGGTTAAGAAATCAGTTTCAAAATACCGTCTCTATTCTATGCATCTGCAGAAGTGCCAAATATTCTAGACTAGTTGGAAGACATAAATTACGAGTATACAACTTGCTGCAGGCAATAAGAGTTCACTATGGACCTGGGTATTTGTTACTACTGTTAACTGCCATGTCAGCAAGGGAAGCAACAGCTGAGAAAGAAGCCAATTCCAGCCACACACTGAGCATCGCTATAAACAATATTAAACAAATTACTTAGAGAGGTAACTTGGTAGAAGTTTCCACCTTCTGCTTACATTCCAGCGAGCAGAATTTTGCTCTCAAGAAGCATTTCCATAAACCATTTCTTTCCATATACAGGCTCCTGCAAAAGGCCAACATCATTTGTACAGCAGAAAACAGGTCAAGACTCAGCTCCTGTTTAAGGAAATAATGTGACATTTTTGGTAAAACAAAACCTTGCCCACAGCTACATTTTAAGTTTTAATGAACAGGCAATGAAGAACAGCTGGAACTCAAACCTGAAAATTGTTTGTATAAAGTCTGAGAAAACTCTGAAAATTTCCCCCCCCCCCAGCCCCATTGCATCTACTGCTGGCTTGTAAAAGAATTTATTTTTTCTCTCGTGAGATCTCCATTTTGGCTGTAATAAATGCCACCCACCTTCCTGAGAACCCATCAAGATACCCAGATTCATACGCGCTTCCTAGAACATCCTACATTTCAGCCAGTGCACCAAATGCCCTCAGGGGAGCTACGTGGGTGAAACTGCAGCAGCCACTGTGCACTGGAATGAACCTGCAGAGCCAACTGATAGAGAACAGAAACACCCCATCTCCTGCAGATATGCTTCTCACCCAGGGATCAGCCATCTCTCTCTTCTCAATCCTGATCTTCAAGGGCAGACCACAAAACACTTCAAAAGATGAGCTAGGGAAATGAAATTCATAGCTTTAGCAGGCATTAAACCCCATATTTTTTGTTTAATGGCTCATTACAACTCACCCTCAAGATAATACCTTCATGTCTTTTAACGTGATGAACGAGGTCTCTCTCTTCTCCTCAGGAAGTAATGACTCAATCACCTCTCCCCCTGCTAGCAGTCCTCTTCTCCACTAATCTCTCCTCTATTTCCCAATTATTGACTGTTTTTTCTCTCAGATGATCTAGCTGATATTTAGCCTAATGCAGAGCAGTTATTCTCAGTTAGTCTCAAACCTGATGCCCCAAAACTTGTTGGCTCTTTCTTTTCAGCTATATTAACCAATCTCACGTAAAACTCTTTCCCTGGTCTTTCCTTCTTTTATACAACATCCTGCCCTGCTCAGGATGAGCTACATACCGTCATAAGCTATTCCTCAAAAATGATGCAAGGCTGGAAGCGTGATGTGAGAAAAGCAACTGGACACAGAACAACTCCATTTGCTAATCCTCCAGGGAAAAGGATCGCCACTGGCACGGGCAGCACCCCATTTCCTAACTTTTAACAAGCAGTTTCTTAAAAAACTTCCACCTTAACTAGCAATTGCCAAGGAGGACAGTGGGTGGTGAGGAATGAAAGGAAAGACTGCACGAAGGAAACAACTTCCAGAACCTTCTCAGCTTGCCAAACGTGCTATTAACCAACAGTAATTACGGCACGGGGACCTGCCGCTTTGGGAGCCAGCAGGCCTGAAGCGAACCACCCTGGCTCAGTTAGCCCCACCTGCCGTACCGGTACCAGCTGGATTTAAGGGAGAGAAAGCCCAGCAATTAAGGGTTAGCAGAGAAACAGGCTGTTTCTGCAGGGAACGGGAGGTTTGGCTGGGAACGGCTTGTAGGTGGTATCTTGCCAAAGGCTGTCAGCCGGGCTGCTGGTTTGATGTGCGCTGGGTAACTGGGCTCCCGCCTGCCAGCTGGGGGAGAGAGAGGCGGTAAGCAAAGCTCTCGGGGCTGGATTTTTGCCTTGCAGGAGAAGGGGGTTGCCATGTAGCTTCTGCTGGCTTTGTGTTTTGAATTAAGGGTTGGAAGTAGATTATAAGATATAGGGACAGCGTTACATGGTTTCTGGAAGTCCTCAGGATGCCGGGCCTGCGGGGGGCTCCTGCTGTCCCTGGGTTTCTTTCTCGCTGCTCTGGAGCATGCCAAAATCCTTCTGAAAGCACTGACTGTTGCTGCTTTCAGCTGTAAAGCAAAAATTCCTTTATGTGTTCTTGACAGTTTTCAGTAGCTTAAGTGTTTGATAAATCAGATGAAAAACAACAACAAAAAGTGTGGCTAGAAACTTTTCCTTCCCCCCAATTTGCATAATTACTAACACAACAGTAAGTCAATTCAAATGTAGCAAATAAAACCCCTAATCCTCCATAGTTTCATAACTACTGTTAGAGAAAAATGGAGTGTAAGTGAAAAATATTTCTTTGCCAGAGAGAACAGTGTATTTCAGGTTGGAAGAGCAGGTAAGGTCCTTAACCAGCAATCCAACGCACTGCATGTGATGAAGTGGTTTCTACTTCCAGATCTATGCTTTTGCCTCTTCCTTCCTTCTCCTGCCTCTGATGTTGTGGCATGATTGTCCGAATCCAGTCCTGGCAAAATGGTCTAGGTTAAAAGAACCCCTATGGCTAAAGGTCATGCAGTTCATTGGGATTATTTTGCCAAGAGAGCGAGTATGGTTTGCCTCGGTGCTGGCAAACCAAAGTGCAACAGTTTTTGATGGGGTAGGGAGCTGCAACCTCACAACCTGCTTTAGGTGAAGCTGGCATAATTTTTGTGGCTTAGGGTTTTCTGTGCACAGACTCTATTTGGCTTCCACATGCAGTTTTGTTGCCAGGAATCATATTTTTATGTTGGAGCCTAGACAAATAAAAGAGAGATTCAGCTAAAGATCAGCGCCATTGATACCTCAGCTGTTGTACAGTTTGTGCAGGAAGAAACTGTTTTATATTCAGTTTTTATGCCAATATATCTGTTTCAGATACAATGATAAATGTTTACTGGGTTTTGTTTGGGTTTTTTTTTTCCACCTTGGGAGGGGGAAAAAAAAGAGTTAAACCAAAGCTATTCCTATCTGCTAGCAATTTTATAGGCAAAAAGCCTGCCTTATACTGCACTCATAAGAAGATATATTATTCTTAGTATAGGTATCCTCATAAGAGTGTAAGTGAACCTTGTATAATGGTTGTAGTTAACAAATAAAGAAGGCTGTTATTGGCTAGTAAGGACAATTGAGCTAATCATGGTGAATTTGAATCATAGTGACTTATGTGTGCTGTTATAACAGTACCTCTGAACTGCGGCTAAGGAACCGCTCAGATATAGAGGAGGGAAAGGTGATGAACTGTCTTCTCCTGTGAATGACTAATGGCCAGTATTTGGTACTTCAGGACCAAAAAGGACTAAAAAATACAGGTTATTCTCATCATTACAGAGCAAGGTATAGTTTACCCTTGCTATAGCTCACAGATAATTAAGATCTATGCTAAAGCAGATCCAATTATTCTGCTTTTTAACTACAGAGGCAGCATCTGACCATAGTATTACCAAGGCTGGGAAAACATAATCCAGCTATAATGTATGGCTGATCTGAAGTTTTATTGAATGTCATATGCTGGTCACATCACTTGAGGAAGTATTTTTTTTTGTCCAAGGAGCTCACTCAGCAGTTTTCATCCTGAACTTTACAGCTTGAATATCTCAGTCAAGTTCTTTCTAACCTCTTCTTACCAGATTAAGTATTACAGTCTGCTTTGTAATACGGTAGTCTTAATCATTTGTATTAATTTAGGTCTTTAAAATGACATCCCACTTTATTGAACACTGGTGAGTATATATGCTAAAGGATATAATTGTTGAGGCCCCATCCCTGGAGGNGAAATGTCTTTAAAGTGACATCCCACTTTATTGAACACTGATGAGTATATATGCTAAAGGATATAATATTAATGAAGTTGCTAAAGTGATTACAATGTGTTCATAGGTTTTGAAAGTACAGTGCTATTGCCTGTCTCTTGGTGTTAGTGAATTCAGATCAATATCTTGGGGCAATATTGTCATGAGGATTCTGTAGCATATAACTAGATTAGCAACAAAGGTGAGCCTCAGGAGAGAGCTCTTCTCCTAGTCCTACATAACAGTTTACATAACTTGTCAGTGGTGTTTCTCATCTAAAAAACCATGCTCACTTCTGTCAATGATAATTATGAATGCCTCTTGATCATGAACATGAGCTTCAGAGAAAGCTTCTGGAAGAGGACCCGCTACTCTAACATTCTTAGTTTACGTTATCAACATTCCACACTGGGCCAGGGACGGAGCTTTTCCACCCATCGGTATTTCCTTTCTTTCAAAGTATTGGATCTTCGCTCAAGTGATATAATTAGAAACAGACGAAAGAAACATCTTTCATGCAGTTGTAAGACTTGTCCATGTCAACAGATCTGGTATAAATAAATGCAAGTAGAAAAGATACAGGTATGGGCCCTTTGAGGGCGAGAAAGTTACTGAACACCTCTTAAATATCTTTGAGTATGCTACTGTAAAAAAGCTTCAGTAAAATTAGTGAACTCTATTCAGTTTCTGATGAAACAGCTGAAGATGCCTGGTCCTGAGCTGACCTCAGCTGTGAACCTTCCCGAAGCCTAGGTGCAGCACCTAAATTCCTGAAGGGGATTTCCTACTGACCTTAAATGGCTCTTTGCTCAGGGTACAGGTTGTGCAGCTGTCCTATAATGAGGCTCCTAAATCTTCCTGTTCACAATATAGGGAGTGTAGGTGCCTAATGCCGGATTCCCTGCAGGCCATGGGCTGGGACACCGAGTGTTATAGCCCATCAGTCTCCCACTGGACTTGGCCCAAAAGTTGCTAATCCAACACCAACAGTGGTTCGTCTGCTTTGTTTTGTTTCCTGTTTTTGCTTTAAATAGTAATGATGAATCTGATTAGCTGCAAGACAGCAGATGCTATTGTAATATAAGATTCGAATAACAGATGTGAGTACAGACTCTGGCCTTGGTTTAAATGGCATATGTTATTTATTATTATTTATCATTTTCTTGTGCAATGGAAGCCAGGTTTTCTGCTCTTTGAGAAACTCCTTACTGAATAATATGTACAAAATCAGGTCCATTATTATTTTATGCATATATATAAATCTGAGAAAATGAAATTGCTGTATCTAAAAGAGCAGTATATATTTTGAAATACGATACTGATCACAGAAGGGTTAAGTGATAAGCTAATAGAACTGATCTATTTCTGTCATTTCACCTAGGTAAAATAATCCAACATGATACTTATGGTTAAAGGTCAACAAAGGAAGTGTGTAAAGCTCTGTTACTTTTGGTCATGTATATGGCATAAAAATACAGAGTACAACTCACTGCATTGTAAACCACAGTATTTTAACAATTTTGTCCTGACAAAAGCCATGTGTCTTGCACTTACTGATAGCTATTAAAAAGCAGTTTAGTTTCAGCAAATATTATTTCATAAATCTGTAGCCCTTATGAGATACCTGAATTATATATAAACAGAAAACTGCAGTATTAAATAAAAATAAATAAGGCCAAGTCCTGCTTGTTTATGTCCAAGTTATTCCTGGATCATTGGCACCTTAGCAGTATGGAACTGTGATAACAGCACGAATGTGAAATCCAAGTTGACAGGTTTACAAATCTGGTGAATGGAAAGCCGCTGGTGTCACCTGAGCTATGGCAGAATGCGCTCTGACTGGAGACACTCCTCAGTTTTCTCCTGTGAATTAACTTGTCTTGGTAGGAACACGTGGGGATTCCCTGTGAGTTCCCCAGCTCACCCCATGATTCAGGAAGACGGTGGTGCCCACATATGATGGGAAGCCTCTGTGGGGAGGCATGTCGAGTCAAGATGACCGCGGGTAGAGCCCTTTTGCTTTGGCAGACACTGCTGGTAGCTGCTCTGGGAAGAGGAGTCCCAGTAGGTACAGGCCTATGGAGAGGCAAACTCCATTCTCCTAGAACCACAGGTCTTTAGCGAGGGCAGGCCACAAACCTGGGCTGGTTCCTTCCTTGCCACCCTGATACTGTTTTGTGGAGCAGCTTTGGATCCTATCCTCTTCAGACAGACAGCCTCCAATTCAAGATTTAGCCATGAAGCAGCATATAATCAAGAAAGCAACACTAGCAATCTTGTTTAGCGTAGGAATGTGACTCCAGTGCTGATGGAGAATTTGCCATCTAATTTCAGTAACTTCTTCCAACCAACCGAAAAATCTCTGAGACAGGCTTGGCTGCCAAACATTACAGGCTTTGAAGTCTGCTGGCAGGTAAAAGCTGCATGTCAGTGACCTACAAAAACATCAAAAGGTATGTCAGGGAATGCTGTTGCAAGGGCTGGAAGCTGGAAATCTAAAAGAAAATCCTCAAAGATAGTATTAAAAGACTTCAAAGGTAGGAGATATGTAGAAAATCAACAACACTGGTCAAAATCAGACAGAGAAACAAAAATTTTCTTTGACGAGTGGAAGTTGGAAAGGAAGTAAAAGAGAGAAATATGTACTGTTTTTTATGGTCACGTGTGTACATGTACTGTGTAAGCAACAGCTATCTTGTCTTCAGGGTATGTCTATCAGTACACTCAGAATATAAATATATTTTTAATGCTTCAAAAGGAGATTAGTAATTGATATACGTATTTTTCTTTTTACTTGCATATCTAAAGGTGCTGTATATACAATTTTTTTAAAATAACATAGTTTATCACAGTGTAGCAAGTACGTAATAGTGAAAAACACCATCATTAAAGATCAGGTCCTTCACAAGACCTGCCAGAGTCCAAATGTGGTACCTAAAAGACTTCAAGTGAAGGCATTAATGTAGGAAATTTACTCAGCTATGGATTAATCTCCACAGTATAAGGCTTTTCGTAATCTCAGGTACTTTATCTCTTAAGTAAGTATTTTTCAGCAATAAAAACCTAATATGAGAACATAAAATTTATGTAGAAGGAACTTTGGAACTGGAAATAGGTAATGCCTCAAAATAAGAATGACCACGTCGGGTAAGACCAAGAATCCAGTAAGACCAGTATTCTGGTTCTCATAATAGCCATGAATGGATGCTTAAGGAAGATACGGAACACCAAACAGGAATATATAATACTTTTCCTAAGCTTCCACCTGTTTGCAGCTGAGAAACTTCCTGAGCCAAACATGACTTCTGTATATCTAGTAATTCTCAGTGAATTCCTCTCCCGTGAACTTGTGTAGTCCTCTCCTGAAACTAAACTTTTAGCAAACAACATCCTGTAGCAGGGAGTTCCCAGCTTTACAGACAGACACTGTAAAGAATTATTCTCTCCCCCTGCCCCCCCTAGTTTTGACATCTGAGAGTCACAGCCCCTGTAGTGAAATTCAGTCCGGGTTTCTGAATCTGGCTCCTGCCACAAAACCTGTTCTGTGAAGACAGGCTCTATCGGAACAAGTTGTAGGAATGGGTCCTCCACCAATGCCATTGTGCAATGAGTGAAACAAATCAGAAAGGAGAAGGAAATAGCAGCAGCATATGATCTTGAACATCAAAATGACCATGTGAGGACATTTTCAAAATCCATTATAGCATGCTTGTGTATGCTCTGTGTAGTTTACCATGGTTCCAGAGTGCACAGGGCTGTAGTTAAAATTCCACTGATATTTTTCTTTTCCTTTTTGTGAAGGTCTGTTTTCATCTTGCAGTGTGTAGCAGGGTTACCAAATATGGGAGAACCCGCTACCACTCTGGACTTGTATCACTGCTGATGCACTGGGGATGCATAACAGAAACAGGTTTTGGTGGTGTGTTGTTTGTTTGTTTTTGTTTTTTTGGTTTTTTTTTTTTTTTTAATTCCAATGGTAAGCACTGATTCCCTGTAGCCTCCAGTGTGGACAGAGAAGCTTACAGGCAGATGGTACGGTAGATCAGAATTTTCCTGCTTTACATCCATACAATTAAATCCATCCATACAAAAAAAAAACCAAAACAAAACCAGCTGTGAACAGGAATGCTGTTGAATATATCAGGTACAGCAGATCACCTGCTTCAGATGCAATATAAAACTTTTTTCTTTCCTCTCCAGGAGGAAAACAAACAGCTCCCTTGTCCCTAGGGTGGTAGCAAGCCCTAACAAGGAAAAGCAGGACACATTCCTTCCTTCCGTCCTTTATAACTAGTCACTGAATTGCTCCCAACACATTCCAGATCTGGTAGGATAGCTTAATTGTCTTCACCTGGAGGCCACTGCCTGAATTCCTGTCAGTTAATATAACACCTCTGGAGTGAGGCACCACGATTTCTTTCTGATGAAAGTGGGTTATGCACCCAGTCCCGTGGTCATGAGCAATTTCATAGGTTCATTTGCATGTGAAGATGTACGAGTTTCCTGGGTGTAACTGTGCCTATAAAAGTTTGAGTCTGTAAGTGTCATCAAACATAATTCCTCCCTCAAGACTTAGAAGAGATATATGAAAGATGAAGAACTGTTTATTGTAGTAAGTTGTGGTTATGGGTGAAATTTTTAATTGCTTCCTTTACAATGAAAGGTCTGTATGGAGAAGGGAATGCTGCTGGTTTGCTTTCTCTGGTGGTGAAACAGGGAAATTTCCGTAACAATTCATGATCAGGTGTGCAGTGTTATTCCATAAGGCAGCTGAAATTTTGCAAAGCTATTCGGACAATAGTTCTTGTCACAGAATGTTATCAACCAGTGCTCTGGGTCATAATTCCCCATTTCTGTAATTACAGAGACCATTCACACAGAATGTCAAGGGGAGTCCCAACATTCAAATCCTAAATCAGTAGTAAACCAGCAAGTTTATACCTTTTTCCAAACAAGTAGCTAGACAATTGGACTAGAAAAATAATAATATTTAAGCATACGGACTCAGGCAAAGTAATTTCTCATTGTTATGTACTTGTTCTATTCTTACCATCATTTATGAAGTATTTTGTAATAAGCTTTGAAACCTCACTTGTGTTGCCTGATTCTGTTCCAAGTGAAGTGAAATGTTAGTGTTACAGATAAAGACTCTGGAATAACACTGAAAACAGTTGCTTCCTGGAAAACATTTTGACAGTTTGGCGAGGCATCAGGAAGTTCCACCAGACAGCATCTTATCACAGTATTGACAGAATAGGTTTCAACACAGACCAGTGATAGTCTTTATTCGTATGTCCATGGCAGAAATGAAAATGTGGTAACTAGGACCGGAATGTCTCTAAGGCTTGAAAATCACGATAAACATGACTCTAAAAGAAGTAAAAATGTGCAAGACTGCAACCAGGATGATAAGCAACAGAGGGAGAACATTAACAATTCTATTTTTACCCATTTTACTGATTTATAAATTTTATTGAGTGGAATAATGATTTAATGTAATACACTTCTGACAAGAAAATAAGATAATTACATAAGTGGGAGATAAGTATAGAGGGGAATGACAAAAAAAATTCTGAAAAAGGAAAGTTATTGGTTTTACCAATGCTATCCTGATATACCCCTAAGTGTTAATCTAACCTAAACTAGACTGAAAGCTTATATAAACCAGGGCTTGGAAAAAGAAACAAACATTGCTTTTTGAAAATTGCATATAGTTATCATATGTTGTATACTCTCATATATATCTTATATCAACAAGTCTGTATGTTGGGTTGTGTTCAGAGATACTGCAACCTATAGCTTTCAGCCCTGTAGCTGCTTGTGATTAACTTCAAAATAAACCTGAGAGGCAGAGGGGGCCTTAAACATGTACAGGGCTCCTATTAGAGTGAAATTAATGGTATTGTTTTCTTCTTTAACTCAAAAGACTGTAAGTTCTGTGGCAAACAACAAAAAGCATCTCACTTTATTTTACAGATCCCTCTCTGGATACTCACAACAACTATTTCGGTTATATAGGCATTCTTAGGAATGTTTTTTTTCTTCTTTATGTAAAGAACCTTAACATACCATAGGAAAGGAATGGAATACCTGTTTCTCAGGTGTCTTGTACAAATATGCTTCTTCATTGTTCCCATAACTACCAAAACATTACCCAAAGTAGACCAACAGTGACTTAGACTGGTTTAACTTCTATTACAGCAGAAGAAATATGCTCATTAAATACACCTTTGGTAAATTAAACGAAAAATTAAGAGATCTGTAGAGTACTAGCTCCATAGTTGCACTACTAATAGTATTTCTGCACAATGTGTTTTACAGATATTCTACAAAATCAAAGTTATGAAGGCAAAGAGGGCTACGTTGTTTCACCAGTGATAAGCCCCTACTGTACAGATGTCCACTTCAACTGTAGTTAGTCCACAGACAGTCACCTCCTATACTTACATGAGATTTGAGAATGAAGAGGAGATGAATACAGATCAAGAAAATAACAAACCTAACTGTAGGATTTGAATTATATGTCAAGGCTACAGCAAATACACTTAATGGTGGGCAATATCTGTGTAATCTTCACGTGGGTTATTTCCTTTACCAGTTGCTTTTTTATAACGTTAATGTAAGAGGCAGCTGAGTGATTTAGACACGTAACCTTATGGCACCATCATGTGGCGTACTTGATAATTGCACGACTCTCAACGGCTTTCACCTGCAGTTACCTGGCTGTCACTTTTCCATGGTGCGTGGCCACACTCTACCAGTGATGGAGCACAGGATAGTTCAGAGCTTTAGTTTCATGTCCCTTTCTGTGGCCAAGTATCGCATTGGCTACTCTAGCAAAATTTTACCTTAGGAAATTGGTTTGAAGGGAAGGGAGTTTTCCTTACTGTCCTAAAATTGATTCAAATGCACACCTCAACCCATGGCTAGTACGATTAATACAAATAAAATATATTTGGGAGATATGTGTTTGAAGAAGAAAAGCTCAGATTGGATGGGCTGAAAATCATCCCAAAATCCTGAAATAAATTAGTATAAGAAGACCGTGGGATCGGTTCAGTGGGAAATATTTCAAATAAATATATAAAGTCAGGGTTGTATAGGATTGGAGAACAGGCAAGACAGTATCTGTATAAAGGAAGGAGAGGACAGAAGTGATTCATGTCTGAAAGGTCCCTGAATTTGACCTGAATTGTGTCCAATAATTTAAAGAAAATAGTGAAGCGGTGAATAAGCAGAGGTAAAAGTAGACAAAATTGTATTGGACGTAGCTGTTTTTTTTTTCCAAAATACCTTGATTTTCTAGGCAAAGACAATATGACACACTTTATTCAAGGGAATACTAGTAAAACACACCACATGGTGCCACTCAGAAATGTATTAATGAAGCTGGCAAAGTTGATAATTTTTAGAAGAATTATAATACAGGCAAGGAACTGGCTAAAAGTGGTAAGGTACTGAATGATTTTTGAATGGTGAATCCAGCTAGAAGAATGCTATTAGATTTTAATATAGTTATTGGTGACCTGATATAAATGTTACCAGTGCTCTGTTGACAAAAAAAAATTGAAGGTATAATTAATATTATGCAGAAAAAACTGGTTGATCCCAAGAAATGGGCACATGAAACAGAATGAAATTCTACAATACAAATTATAACATCATACTTCTGAAGAATAATAACAAAGAATGTGCTATAAAGAGAAGACAATATTTGGAAATAGCAAAACAGGCTGATCTAGTTTATACAGGATGATGACAAGTGTGATACAGTTGTAAAACCATCAGGATTTACTTACCACCTGAGGTCTTTCCTGCAGAAATAGGAGTTATCGAAATGGATTTAAAATGGAATAATCAAGTAAATCAGTATGCAGAAAGGACACACATCACTGGCACATGTGCAGAAATGACTACTGAGGTGACCAACAGAAGAAAAACAAAGGCTGAGTGAGATTAGACATGATTGTTGCATATAAATACGTTAACCAGGTAAACACTGAGCAGGGAGATCTGCTAAAGCAAAAGGGCAATGATGATGAAGAACAAAGCAGTATAAACGGTCAATTTACAAATTAAGATTAGAGTTTAGGAGAAAGATCCTAACCTAGAGGAGTGAGTTTCTAGGACAGATTTCCAATTGGAACATGGGAACAAAATCTTCAATGGTGAACCTAAACAAATGAAATGAGGTGATACAGTGCCTCCAAAAACAAGAACTGGACTTGACCCACATCTCTTCCAGGTCTATATTCATCTTACACTGTTATGCTGAAGATTAAATAATTGTACCTTTTTGCAAACATGACCCTAGAATTTGAATTTATTAGCTTTACACTATTTGTGTTTTAGCCCCCAGCTGACTGGAAAGCTTCTCGGGAGAAACCTAGACCTACGCAGCATGATATCATGCATAGCACCACTCTCTCCAGTGTTAATCTTGAACAAGCTCTCCTTCAGGAAATGCTGTTGAGTATTCCATAAGCTGTCAGCCCAACCTTACCTGTGGTGGATCAGGTATTTCCCAGATGATCCTATCAACTAAAGACTGGTTGGATGTGTTAATTTATTAGAGCGAGCTAGGAGGAAGCTGAATGTCACCTTCAAAAGGTAAGAATGTAGGTAAATAAGATATCTATGCTGGAATGGCTATACAGTGAATATCACAAGCATAGTGAAATTTCTGGGTTTATGGCATTGGTTGATTAAGAATTCGTGCTACTACTAGGTTCTTGTTTGCATTAATATTGCCTTGGAAAAGCAAACAAACAAGCGAAACCCACAACGAAACTGAATATGTAAAGAGCTAGTTTGGCTTCCCAACGCAAGAATTCACTACCACGTATGCAGTCATTCTGAGTTCTTTTTTAGAACACTGTTTTTATCGATTACTATCTGGGAGGAAAACTAGAGCTATTATGTTCTGGTTGGGTGTTAGTCAAAGTATTTCTTGCTGTTGGAGGAGGTTATGTAGCTTTAAAGCAAACCTTAGAGCACTTTAATCCTTATTCTCATGTTTGCTCCACTTTTCTATTAGTTCCCTTGCAATTAATTGCTATTTTATTTTAGTTCAGTGATGGAATTCTGAACACAGCAAATTCCAAGAGCACAAGTGAAAATATCCTCAAAATGTTAGCAGTATGTTCACTGTGGGATTGCATTTTGCATTCAAAAGGAAGATGATATATTTAGAATTTTGGGAGAAGAACCTTAAAGTTAGTTTGGACTATTACCCAAAAGTTTGGAAGATTAGTTAAATTTTATTGAACCAGTGAGGTACTGTTTATGTGACCACAACTGAACTGAATAAACTTGGAGTCTTAAGGCTTGCCACTGTTAATGGGAGATCCCATTATCCACCTCTAGAACTTCTAAGGAATGACCATTATGACTTTACATTACATTTGTATGAACCTCCCCTAGACTTCTTCCTTCCCTAGACTTTTCTTGCTTGTTTTAACCTTTTCTTCTGAGATTCCAATTACTACTTCCCTTCCCTCATTCACCCAAGGTAGGAGTCAGTGCTCTGCTTTCCCGAAGTTCCTATGTTATTCAGGCACGTAATCTTTTCCTCACAGATATTATTTTCCCAGCAGCACAGAGAGCACAGGCTATGGTTGTGCTATGTTGCTACACAAGCCTTATTTCTGTTTTGAACAAAAGCTTCAGACTTTGCTTACTGAGATGTTGGAAAAAGTAGAGACACGTTTCTTAGGACTTGAAGGTCCCTCTGTAATCAGAACAATCGCTTTAAGCTGTGAGACGGCACAGAAGATGAGCCTGTTGAACATCCATCTGAGAAATGGCAATTTCAATGGTGCCTGAAATAAACTCTGCAAAATACGCCTGTAAGAACTACTCAGTACTTGCGTTTCTTGATCTCTTGCGTACTTTTAGCAATTTTTTTCATCCTCCTCTTCTGCCAGGACTGCAGGGCTTCTTGGACTGAAAGGTATTTCAACAATACAATCCGGACAACTTAACTGCTCTGCTTCTCATTTACCCTGATAGTCGTATGAGTCAAGCCCTACGATTTACAATTTCAGATTACAAAAAGAAATATATAATAAACGTAAAGATTAGGGCACAGGTGTTTCTGAAGATCGAATGTATGGCATAACTAAGTTTAGGAAAAGAATTAGGAGGATTAAGTTTATATTTCTTTTTGCTTAGTTACCATACACAACTATTCAATGTTTGGTCCACACTGAGTATTCGGTTACTTCTGCTGCCTGTTTATGCTATTCCCATCGAGTTGTTGTGAGATAGACTAGCGTGTGAGCATTCAGCACATTAACTAAGCTGTGATAATAACATGGAAACATGTCTTTACTTGTGGTAAAAACTCACTCTCATCTTATTTCAGATAACAGGGCAATTGGCAGCTGACATTTGACTTGGAATGATGTAATTTGGACGATTATTTACTTAATAGTTAAACTGTGTATCTTTATGTATTCTGCATTAAGATGGACTGTGTGGGTTCAGTCTTGCTGAGCTGGAGCAAAGAATCCTGCCCTACCTTATAAACTGTGCCTTAGCTGGCAGGCAGAGAGGATGAGCTTTCAGCTGTGGCTTAGGGTGTAGCTCTATGTAGGAAGGAACAGAGAATTTTCTCACGTTGGTTAGAGACATACAACTTTATGCCTTAAGGCTGAAGAGTAATATGATTTTATTTCCTTCTGCTAGAATGGGATAAAACTTCACTGTTTATTTTTTTCCTATGAAAGAGAGATTAATTTATTTTCTGTACCCAAAAAAGAAAAGTGTGCATATGTATCTGTGTATTTATACATACGCATGCACTTGTATGTATATTTACATACCTACAGAAACTTTCACCATTTTTTTCTAAAACATGTAAAACACTGGCCTATATGGACATTTGGAAAATAATGTACATTACATTCCCTAATGAATTCAGTTTCAAATTTTAATTTCCAGTTGACATGAGCTATACTAGAAAGCCCTGTAAGCAGTATTTTTGCATGCTGAACAAATTAACAGATGTTTAACTGCAAGCAGTTAAACTTGCTAGTTGTGTACTAGCAATCTAAATAACCTCTCCTAGTGATCTAGCTTTAAATGTACTATTTATCAGCAGTATCACAAACTATTAGTAGTAGTGAGATGTAATATTAATAAATTAGTAGCAAAAATTATTAGTAGTAGGTATTAGTAGCAATATGTAATATTAGTAAGCAGTAGTAATAGTAACAATATGTAGTGGTAACATCCTTTCTTAAAAAAAAAAAAAAGGAAGTAGAACACCAGCAGTCTCTTTCCATGTATATTCATGAAGAGGAGCTTCAAATTTCTTTAAAACTTTACTATTTTCTTCACATTCTTCAGAGGTCTACTTTCTATCTCCTCCTCTGCTCTTATTTATCCTATGTTTATTTAACAAAAGCGTACTTGTTCCACCTTTCTGAATTTTACTCACTAAATTACACATTTTGTTACCTATTCTACAATACATTAGGAACGTATCTCTTTCTGCCTGTTCCATGTAACTAAGAGGTTTAGTCTGTTCATAACCTTGTTTCCCTGACCTTTTTCATTCCTCTCATTCTATACCATCTTTGCTGAAGGTACCCTCCAGCCCTGTTTTTTTATGGCTCTATTATCTTTAATCAACACTGAGTTCTAAAGTCTCTCTTGGTTTCCTCAATCAAACTTAAAGATCCACCACTTCTGTACCTTCTTGGAAGATTTTTGGATCCAAAGATTATAGGTCTAAACCAACATCTCAATTATGACCACTACTGGAAGGCAGTGCATGCACTGATAAAACACCCTTTTGCAGAAAATGTTGCAGCTGGATTCTGCATGTGTGCCTTCTGGAATAGTCCCAAATAAGTCTGTCACAAAAGTGGTGTACAACTGTGCAAGAAATTTGAATTAAGCCTGTATCAGGATGCAACCGTTAACTATATGGCTTCATATGTTTTTACCATGGTATTGCTGCCTCATTCAGTGAGTAGACAGTTATTTAGTATTCATTTGTAATGTTAAATTCACTTTTAATCAGTATCTAGCAATAGACTTTAATGAACAGCATCAAAATACAATGCAAAATTTAAAAAGATATTATTAAATGCTAAATATTTTTAAAAGTACTATGCTTAAAGAAAGCTCCACTTAACTGCAATCACTTAGTAGCGTGGAACACTTCTGCAAATACCTCTGATATATCTCATGAAAATGGGGAAAAATGCAATTGTAGGCCAACTTTGAATGTGTTCGATAACTTACCCTGGGGCAGCATCCTACAATGATTCTGTGACAGAGTTAAAGTGGCATCATCTTATCAGCATTTATCTGCCTTAGCCATAGAACTATCATTTTTCTTCCCATCATCACCTGCCTCATATGCTGTGTCTCAAAATTTTTGTAATATATGACAGTGCAGGCCCGTAGGCAACAGCCTACTTACCTACACAATCCTAATCCAGTACAGGTTCATGCAAGAACTGCACTTGAACTCCCTGTCAAATGGTTCTACTACCACTACCACATTTCCCTCATCTCCTCCACCATAAACTGCTAGCTCAGGTACCACAGGCTCCTGGTCCAGCCACTTCCATCTCACACCTGCTCATTAGATTTAAGTTGCCTTCTTTCAACTTTTTTCTCCTCCAGACAATTAGCTCTAAATTTCTCCTTTCTGTTTTGCTCAGTAGCTCCGAGTGTCACCCTCCTGTTTTGCAACACACATCCAGTCTGCTTTTCTTGCCTAATCATTTAATTCCCTCCTAATACCAGAATCATTGTTCAGCCCGTCTAATCTCCTTGCTCAACTGGTCTCTAGGTCCTCTTCCACTGGCTTCGTGACCCAAGGTGGCTCAGCCTCCTTGCCTAAATACTGTCTTGCTAAGCCATTCCAGTTTCTGTAGCCCTTCTTCACTGATTTCTTGTTCAAGCCATTTATTTCTCTTCCGCTCTCGATCTTGCCTCATCCTAATGCATTCCTTTCATCCTTTATCTGGTTTTATCCCCCTGCACTCAGATCAGTAGGATCACTCTTAAAGCCAAAAATTGTTACCTATGCTCAATCACCATGCCTAGCTGCATTTTGGTATAAAACAGCCATTACAGAAAAAGCCTTTGAGCTTCCATAGTACTTGATCAACTGCTTAGTCTGTACGGAGGAAGGTTGCAGAGACTTGGATAACATGATCTGTAAGGAAACTGATGGTGCACAGTTGCTTTACAGGGTTTGCTTACTGTTTGCTTAGCAGCAGGAGCTGTGAGGGACCTGAACATACCGAATGATGGAATCTCCAGCCCTGTTGGGAGCCCAAAGCCAAGAATTGTTACAGAAGGCATACAAATCTATTTTTCAAAAGTCAACAATTTGGCAGTGTGTGGAAAACAAGTGAAAAACTTGAATTCAGTAATGCTACATGGATATCATATATGACATGTTATTAGTGTGAGCAGACCATTATTATTAGAGCAGACCATTAGGCTCCTAGAACGTTCAGTGTCTCTGACATGGTTAATCAGAAGGGCTGCAATAATAATTACCAACTTGCGAAACAATGGGTGGAGATAAGACTTCAATTTTGGAAACCCACTTCAAGTTACCACATGGCTCCTCCACCTTCTATCTTTCTTCAGCGGGTGAGTATGTAGCAAAATGGAAATTGAGTATGACTGTTAATAAATGCAAAGTATTGCATACAGAGGAGAAATTCTAATTCTACTTTAATCTCCAAAAAAAGATTGGAACTCAAAGATGATTAAGAAATACTGTACTCACTGAGGATAGAAGTTTAATATGTAAAAAGTACCAAATAGTTTAAAAGTCCCCACAGTGAGAGCAAGTAGGAGACTAATTTCCAGGAATATACCAACAGGGAGAAGAGTTGTGCAGAGTCTAAAAATTGCACCCTCACTACTGATCTTTCCAGTGATTAACTAAGCAAATATATCTGCACACAGAATGTATTAAAATCCTTGTTCTGTTATATTAGCATCCTTTCTACATTACCAATGTTAAAAACAAAGTATACTTTGTTTAAAGAACACATCATAATACATATTTGTGGCCATAGCTCCTGGAAAACAGAAAGATGGGTCTGATGAAGTTGTTATGGTTTAAACCTAATGTTTGATATCTCTTGGCCAAGTATGAGAGAGGGATATGATTCCTTTTTGATCGGTTATAACAATTCAAGCTTCATCACCTGGAATAAGAAGGAACCATAGCATAAACAGTGATAATGACACAGTTTTTTCAGAAGTTACGTCTCTCTTGTATAAACTAGTCTCTGCCAAATTTGAGCCTTACTAGTTATAAAGGAACTGTGGGGCAACCTCCATAAAAGACTTACAGCTCTACCTAGGAAACAGGAATTAGTTGTAAACCTATTTTAAATGCGTTTGTTTAAAATATTGAATTAAGACATCAAACTTGATGCTTTGACTTTGCAAAGATTCATTGTACTGTTCATTAATGCCTTTTCAGTAAAATGTTCCTTAAAAACTTCCTTCGGTTTTCTCACTTTTTGATGAAAAAGGGAGCAGTTTTTTAACCATTCGAAGTATGATAGGAAGTTAGCATCAATGACTTCTTGTCCTCTATTTTATGTATCTAACAAAACAATACAATCATAGAATTGTAGAATGGTTCAAGTCTGAAGGGACCTTAAAGATCATCTAGTTCCAACCCCCCTGCCATGGGCAGGGACACCTCCCACTAGACCAGGTTGCTCAAAGCCCCATCCAGCCTGGCCTTTAACACCTCCAGGAATGGGGTAACCACAACTTCTCTGGGCAACCTGTTCCAGTGTCTCACCACTCTCACTATAAAGAATTTCTTCCTTATATCTAATCGAAATCTACCTTCTTGCAGTTTAAAACCATTACCCCTCGTCCTATCACTACACTCCCTGACAGAGAATCCCTCCCCATCTTTCCCGTAGGTCCCCCTTCAGGTACTGGAAGGCCGCTGTAAGGTCTCCCTGGAGCCTTCTCTTCCCAAGGCTGAAGAATCCCAACTCTCTCAGCCTGTCCTCATAGGAGAGGTGCTCCAGCCCTCTCATCATCTTTGTGGCCCTCCTCTGGACACTCTCCAACAGGTCCGTGTCTTTCGGGTGCTAAGGGCTCCAGAACTGGATGCAGTACTCCAGGTGGGTTCTCACCAGAGCAGAGTTAGAGGGGCAGAATCACCTCCCTCGACCTGCTAGCCGCACTGCTTTTGATGCAGCCCAGGATTCGGTTGGCCTTCTGGGCTGCAAGCACACATTGTTGGCTCATGTGCAGCTTCTCATCAACCAGCACCCCCAAGACCTTCTCCTCAGGACAGCTCTCAGTCCCTTCATCCCCCAGCCTGTATTTGTGCTTGGGATTGCCCCAACCCACATGCAGAACCTTGCTCTTGGCCTTGTTGAACTGTATGAGGTTGGCTTGGGCCCACCTCTCAAGCCTGTCAAGATCCCCAGTATTTGAGATAAGCTAGAAATAAATGTTGAGCAGTGAAATACCTTGGCTTTCAGATCACCAAAAGGTGTCAAGATCAAACTGAGCTGTGATTCACTTCAGGAAAAAAACTGAACAAGCCAGTTTATCTTGTTCACTTAGTTTCAGTTACCATTTTTCTACCCACTCACCTAGTACAAACAAGGTAGGCAAGTGAAGCACAAAATGCTAACTGACACTGACTGTTAAGAAATGCAGAGTACTGCATTTTGGAGGAAAAACCTAATTCTGTATTTATTTCACACAGATTGTCCAATGATAGTGATTCACAAAAGGAATATCAGCATTCTAAGCATCAATATGGACAGCTCAGTGAAGACATCTTTCTGTAAAACAGTCAAAACCAGAAACCAACTAACAGGAAAAGCAAATGAAAACAGTAAGTAAAGTAAAATGGAATGCTTTCTACAAATCAGTGGTTTGCTCTCATCTGAAATATTAGATGCATTTTCTGGACCAGCAGAATATGAGTAATTGTAATACTTAATGACAGCAAAAATTAGAATGGATGTCAAATACAGTACTTCAGAACTAAGTGCATAAATGTGTGAAATTAGACTAAGATCCACTATGAAAGCAGATGTGTGGAGTCTATACTGACTTTTAGAGTATTTGATACTATCCATGTACAGACAGGAGACAAGATAATTTCTGAGTCTGGTCTAATAATGGTAATTCCTATGTACTTCCACGTTTTCACCTGGAGTTTTAAATTTATAAGATGTGCTTATAAAAAATGATCTGTCATATTTTGCAAAGGCATGAGGTATTAAGTAGAGGTTAAGAGTTGTTTTTCTAGAGGACAGATCACAATCACATTAAAAAAACCCAGGCATATAGAGCAAAAAATATGGTCAGAAATCAAGGAAATAGAGAAACTAGACTTGTGTGTAGCAATTAAGCTCTTGTGGGTTATGGTGTCAATTAATAAAGATTAGGACAAGTACTCCTATCCCAATACGGTGGGGAAGTAAGGCAGTAATGGCACAGAAAGTTTGCAAGCATCAACATATTTAAAAGCCAGTGCTCTGTATATCCTAGGCTCTCTAAGCACTTTTTTTTTCTATACACCCCTTATATTCTTCTCCCCACATTATTCCCAAATTTTACTTTCTGCTCAGAAAGAGTACCTTCCCACATCTTAAGTTCCTGTAACATCCTAATCATCTGAGGAGCATGCAGGAGGTGCGTAAGAAAAGGGCAAGGACAAGAAAAGAAAACAGGAGGTACAAAGAAATGGAAGCATGTCTTCTCTCTGTGTTCTGCAGATCAAAGAAAGTTTATGTCCCTTTCAATTTCACCCTGTAGGCCCCATTCTGAAGATCAAACCTGTGTTATAATCAGCATATGTTTCATGGAGGTGGAGGCTTATGGGTTTTGAGTGGCTGATACCATATCCATATCACTTCACCCACACTGGAGTTTCAGGTTGTATGAAGTGACTAAACACATAATGCTTCCATTTGATTGATATTAGCTGTATTGATGAGGCTGTCACTGGGAATAGCCCATATCATTATTCATATACAAATATGAACTGATACGTAATTAAATGTAGCTCAACTTCAGATGTTTAATTTCCTTCTGTTAAAAATCAAGTAACAAACTAATACTTGGGTATAGCACTTCAGTAGAATGACAAAACCTTATCATTTCATGTTGATGACTGCATTAATAAAGCAGTTCATTAATTTCCCTGCAAACCATGCCAAATTCTACAACTAAGAGATACACCTAAGAGATAACACAGACTTCACAGAAGAGAACACATCAATCCCTGGAACTGTCCTTCTTGCTCCACTAATTATTACGTTTTCAAATATCATAGTACCTAACATTAAACAAGTGAACAATCTTACTGAATTTATATTAACTTAAAAATTAAGCAAGTGCAAGTCTACAGAATGGAGACCAGCACTATACAAATTACCTTCAAACTTAACTAACATACATGGTACAGTTTGCATTTTACAGCTTATCTCAACTTACATAAATTAATCTCATTCTTCTGCCACCTTTCACAACATTTGTAAATTGCTCTCCCTGATATGAATATATGTTACATTGGACCTACAATAAACAACGTGATTTTTCATTTAATTATTAGATGATATGCTGTTCTCAGAATATAGTTGGGTGTTTTATGCCAAGTGCCAACAGCAAATAATACAGGTTCTTCCTGTTCTGAGAGAAACCAAATAAAAGCATCTTCTTATTTGTTAACCTAGACTCCATTTAAAAAAAAAAGTATTCACATAACGATTAGTGGGACAAAATATTCACTCCATAACAATTTCTTATATTCCTGACTTTGACTCACTCCTTAAAACTCAACTGGCTAAAATCAAGATTGACTGAGGACATTACTTGAGAATCTGAACTGATTAGCTATTTTATTACTGCTTTTTACTAAGCTGACTTTTTTTTTGTGATTGTGAAATTGAAGAACTGCTTAGGCAGTTAAGCTCTGCTGCTTAACACTTCAGACATGGGACCACAGCCTAACACTTGCTCTTATGAGGTTTCCTGATGTCCATTACAGGGTTTTAAAGCTTTAATAGTAAATATGCATTTTTCTTCCTACAGGCTTCAGTCTTCCAGAGACCACTTTCTAGTTTAAATAGCTTGCTTTCTATGGATGTTCTTACGTAGCTAGTAAGAAGTTTGAACCATACCACGGACCATATTAAAAGCACAGCTGTAAATTTGATCTTGCTTCTTCAGAGAAACTGCACAGACATGCCATCCAGAGGGACCTGGACAAGATCGAGAAGTGTGCTTACGTGCTAACCTCATGAGGTTCAACAAGGCCAAGTGCAAGGTCCTGCATATGGGCCAGGGCAACCCCATGTATCAATACTGGCTGGGGGATGAAGGGATTGAGAGCTGCCCTGCTGAGAAGGACTTGGGGGTACTGGTGGCTGAAAAGCTGGACATGAGCTGGCAATGTGCGCTTGCAGCCCAGAAGGCCAACTGAATCCTCGGCTGCATCAAAAGAAGTGTGGCCAGCAGGTCGAGGGAAGTGATTCTGCCCCTTTGCTCTGCTCTGGTGAGACCCCACCTGGAGTACTGTGTCCAGCTCTGGAGCCCTCATCATGGGAAAGACGGTCCTGCTAGAGCATGTCCAGAGGAGGGCCAAGAAGATGAGAGGGCTGGAGCACCTCTCCTATGAAGACAGGCTGAGAGAGTTTGGATTGTTCAGCCTGGAGGAGAGAAGGCTCTGGAGAGACCTTATTTTGGCCTTCCAGTACTTAAAGGGCACTTATAAGATGGGGGCAGACTTTTTAGCACAGCCTGTTGCGATAGGACAAGGGGGTAGATTCAGACTAGATATAAGGAAGAAATTTTTTACAATGAGGGTGGTGAAACACTGGAACAGGTTGCCCAGAAAGGTAGTAGATGCCCCATCCCTGGACATGTTCAAGGTCAGGTTGGACGGGGCTCTGAGCAACCTGATCTAGTTGAAGCTGTCCCTGCTCATTGCAGGGGTGTTGGACTAGATGACCTTTAAAGGTCCCTTCAACCCAACCTATTCTGTGATTAACAGAGGTGACCAACGTGGTACTCTTTGCTTTGTTTTCTTCCCAGCTACGTTTCCACCTCTAGCTTTTACGTTTGAGATACATAACGTTGCTGTTATTTACTACCTTGGAAAACTCTCACAGTTGACTCGTACAAAGAATACCAAGAAAACAAAATGGTTGCAATGTATAAAGTATTGAAATGCAGCAGATCTCAAACTGTAGAACAAAGAAGGAGCTTTTGTCACAAAAGCGTTTGATCAGCGTGGGTGATTTTATCGAGAATATGCATAGCCATGAGTGTTGCTGGAAACTGATGAAATAATGGATCAATAAAAACCTCATGTTTTGAACTAAGTGCCCATTTATCAACCATGCTAACAAAGTTATTCTGAAAAAAAAAGCAACATTCAAGAGTGGAGGCAGTAGAGAAACAGTGGAGGACTGGATGCATGAAACAAGTTTCATAGAAGATGATAGGTGTGTGTGAAATTATATATGGACAAGTTAGAAGAGAAATAAAATACGTAATAGGACATGGTATTGACTAGCCTCAAAAAGTGGGATAAGGACACTGCAGAAGACAAACATAGCAGAACACAAGTCATGCAGTCATGCAAACAACAAAGGTCAGCGTGGCCCAAATGGATGGACATTGTATGTAAACAAAGCTAGGCTATATTAGGTAGTTAGTTCTGTGTAAGGGTATAACCAACCTAAGCTCGGGAGGGAAGACGACTTTCAAAGAAATGAGTAGATCTATCAGCATTCTTGACCTCTGCACAGATATTGAGATTAAAAGTAGCAGCAAAACTGTATTTTACAGATTAAGTAAACCTGAAAACTTGCAGACATTTTCATTATTGTAATGATTTGAATATAAAAAGTTTACTTTGATGAAGAAACTACCTCTTTTTAGGTTCTCATGTTTACCTACTGCCAAAGATTTAAAAAACAAGGTATTTTTACAAACATTCGTCTTATAAAACAAGATGAATTTATTAATGCTGTGTGGTTCTGCTCTGTATTTTCCTGAGGATCAGGAACACTTTAAATAGTTCATTATTTTTTTTTCTCAAAACACTAATTTACAGCAGGTATTTTAAAGCAGGGAAGTTACTGATGTGTCCAAGAACAAGTGCCAGAGAACTAGATTCAGTAGTCCTGATTCTAGTGCTCTAGAAAATGTGAACAATTTGATGTTTTGAGCGTCCAGCTTTTACACCAAAACATAAACTTGCATCAAAATGCCTGATGATACCAAGGATGGGAAGAGGGAGTGAGAAAGAAAAATATATGTGGTGATTCACAATGAAGAAATAGAGATTACCTCTCACCAAACTGCAGCTTCAGCTCTGCTACTCCAGGCAGACATATTTGAAAGAAACAGGAATACTCGATAAATACTGACCTATGCACACTCTTATACTACAATAACAAAAGCACAACATTCAAAGGTATTCAAATGTTTTTAAAAGCCTGTATGGAAACCTTTTTTAGATTAAAAATAGATACATTGATTCTAGCCGCATTTTGAGTTTGCTCAGAGAAATTGTTTTGTCATTTCAGTGTTAACCATTGCACCAATACAGGCTTTAAATATAGAACTGGCCAGTTCCTGTAGAAAGTACAGCTACCAATATCAGGTCTTTCTGAGGGATATGACCACAGGGGAAGATCCAGTGTAAATACAGTTATGCTGGCACAGGTGTTTTTGCTGGTATAGCTCGGCTTGGAGAACTGTTATTAACTCTGCTGGAAAAAGCACCTATTCAAGCATAACCGGTTTAGTAGGAGAAGGCTGGCTGGTATCTCCCGCTGTACCTGATGTGGCTCTGGGATTGTTTTCCTGGACTTACACAGGTGACAACGCATCCCACCCTCCGTCTGACAGGCAATCTTGGCAGCTCCTCTCAGGGCCCTAAAAAAAATTTAAAAAAAGACAGCGTGGCAAAACCTACACCGAAATCTTACTTAAAGGTTTATTTCGTACGGTCTCCACGTTTACATGGCGTTCGTAATTCACACTCAGGAATCACACCGTACACCTCCAGAGACACACACACCCCCGGGGAAGCGAGTGCCCGGAGCCCCACACGGCAGGAGGTGCCACGCCGAGAACGACAGAGAAAATTAGGACGTTGGCGGGGGCCGAGGCGCCGCGGGGGTAGGCCTGGCGGCGGGGCCAGGCCCGGCGGCGGGGCCAGGCCCGGCGGCGGGGCTCCTGAGCACGACCTCCAGGCGAGGACAGCGGGCGGCAGGCCCGGCCCGGCCCCGCTGGCACAGGAGGAAACGCCCCTTCCCTTTCACCCGCTCCCCGGCGCGGGGGCGAGCCCGCTGGCGTGCGAGATGGGGAAGGAAGG
>VUYV01000002.1:6648659-6715107 GCA_008711295.1 Anarhynchus alexandrinus
GAGCGGCGGGGCCGGGGGCCAGGCCTGGGGCGGGAGGGGCGCCGGCGACCAGCCGCGGTGCCAGGGCTGGGAGGCCGCGGCAAGCGAGAGCTGCTGTGATCGCCCTCATCGGTTCTCGGCCTGGCGGAGGGGCAGCCCGCGGGCACCCTCCCGCCGGGGAGGCGGCTCCCGTGGAGAGGGGTCAGGCTGCTCCCCATCCCCCCGCCTCCCCTGAGGCGCCGCCGATGCCGCTCTTGCGAGTGTCCGACCACCGCCACCTCCTTGCTCAAATTATGTTCGCTTTCTCCATTTTCCTGACTGTGAGCTGGTATTAATGAGCAGTGGGCTCCTAGGGCTGTCCTAGGACGCCCGGTCTGCATAGGCAAATAATGGACCCCGGCTGTTGCTGAGCGCTGCCGTGTGGCATCAAGGCACACGGATAACGATTTCAGAGAGGTGGTATCTGGTTGTGTTGCCTGTGAGGATGCCGTGCTGGTGTACCTGCGCTAGGGCGTGGATTCGTTAATCTATGAAGCGCTTGGGTACCATAAAGTGTGGCAGGTGAAGAATATACCTCAGGCTCGATCCTTTCGTGGTTTTAGCGTATTTGTGGCTGTAGGTTATTGACCATGTGCTAAAGACCCGGTATGTTACAGTAGTACCTTTAGCTATTGTGTAGTCAGTGCAAACTTATCCTGGTGGTAGATTTTGACGGTGAAATAGACTTACTCAACAGACTTAAGTAATAACATACCTGCGCTTAAGCAACAGTCCAGTTTTATTTTGCCTAATTCATTTCATACACATGATATCTTTAGGAGCTTCATGAAGTTAGGTAACTTTGTCATGTAACATGTCAGAAATTGATACGCTGCTGACAACTCATGCATTTGCTACCTTACATTGTTTGCATGAGAGTAAAACTAACGAGATCCCAAACTATTGCTGAGAGTTACTCTTCTATCAAGCTTATAGGGAGGGATGATGTTTTTCAGGTATCTCTGCTTAATTTAGTGAAATACTGCTGTAAAAAAGGAGAAAAGCTATATAGAAGGGCATAAAAATGATGAGCTGGGGAGTTACTGACACTGTAGTGCAAGATTTGCACACTTAATGCATTATAATGGTGTTTGTAAGAATGTTCTGAGCGCGTCTACATTTTAATTCAGATCAAGAGTATTCTTTTAAAGTGAATCTCCCAAATGGCCATGCTTACCTAGCTCTGCCTTTATTGAGGAGTGATCTTGGAGCACACAAACTAGATTACATTCAGATTGGAACACATCTGCAAATGTAGATGCAAGTCCAGTGTAGCTTTGAAGTGCATTTTGTATATTCCCACTACTAGTAGGATTCAGTTGAAAAGAGCAGGCTGGTGTTTGTCCAGAGTAATCTCCTTATCCCCTGAAATAAATATAATATGGGTCCTGGGTTGTCCCCATAAACTATTTTGCTTGCAGATCTTCTGATGATGATCTGCAGGACTTGACAATGGCAATGCATCTATTAGCTCAAGAGTCAATATTCTGAAAGGGAGTGTTAGCCTTAATGCTGAAGACTGTGTTTGGAAAGTGTCCTTCCTGTATGAATCTTCGATTTTGCTGGTACAGTGAGGCATTCACATGTATTAGGTGGACCAAACGCTGTTACAAGATTAGTAAGAATTGGAAAGTGGAGGTAATTTATGAGTTATGTTCCAGCTAATTCAGCAGTTGCATGGAGTTGTTAGACCCTGACCTGGTCTGTCTGTTTTCCTCTATCTGTACTGCAGTCTTTCTGATACTTAGTCTTTTACTTCTTTAATCTTCTTCTCTCAAGCCATTTTGCATTCTCAAATCTATTAGAAATGCAGTTCCTAAAATAAGTACCATGCTTGCAAACTTGATTGTCCCACTTGTATGTATGTGTTGCTTTATGCTTATGAGTCCCTCCACAGCTAAGGTCTTATTTACTGCTGGAACTGTATTGTGGCTATAGATTCCGAACTCTAACATCTGACATTCAGTTGTTTCAATAATAGCTGTGCTGCTGCTTGAATGCTATTTTTGAGGATGATTTTTGCCCACGGGTCTTCGTTCTTTTCTCCATGTGAGGCAAACCTTGCCAGGAGCCTTACAGAATGCTACCTATCAAGACTAGGCAGTAGGTAAGCTACATGGCCTGTGCCACCAGCCTCGACAAAAGCATCCAGTTATTACCATTGCCTCATCCTCCTTTAGTCTCATTAGTTCATGTATCATTCATTTCTTAATGCTTTGTTGCGAATGTAAATTATAGTGTACTTTTGGAAAGGATTGTCATTGTGCCAAATCTTTACATATTCCAGCATACTTGTGCTGGTATATGATGCTGACATATAATAACAAGCGGTAAACCTTTGTGCAGTAATGATAAAAATCTCCAGGGCCTAGTGTACCCTCTAATTTCTGTGTTGTATTCCTCTCTGCCTCTTTGGGAAGAGGGAGAAGTTGGGAGGGGTATGGCTGTCCTAAATTTGTTTGCTTATTCCTACAGAGAAGAATTTCACTTGCCAATCTAGAGAGTCTGGAAGACGACTGGTAGTGTATCTGCTGCTTGAGGTTAACTGAGTAAAGTGTGTGAGGAATGGTGGTGATTTAGTTTTATGTGTGTGAATTCCTTTGTTAACCTTGGTATGTAATGCCTGAAAATGTTGTGTCATGTTAGTGTGAGGTAAATTTCGGCTTCTAGAATTCTGGAAAGTGAAATTCTAGTTTTGAGCTTCCTAAGGGCTAAGGTGAATGTTACAGGCTTGAATATAAACAGCAAAACACTGCCCTTAACATTCAAGTGAGGCAAGGAGGTGTTCTAGTGCAACTGTAAACTTTACCTGCAAACTTCCGTCCCTGCATAGTTTATTTAAGAATACATGCTTAAGTATTTATGGTTATACATACTTTATGTTCAAAATAAGATACGCTATTATATCATGTTTTCCTGGAATAACTGTCTGTTTTATTTTGTGTGCTTTTTTTTAAGTTTTGCTGGAATGTCAGCAATAGTTCAGGTATCATTGCTGGCCAGAGTTGAAAAGTAAGGTAACATTAAAAAAAAAAAGAAGTAAAAATTTTCTTTTAGCAAATCAAATTTTTTTGAATGTGTAACAAAAGTTATCTTACACAGACTTTTTAATTTTGATATAGAATAATCAGCTATAGAAATGATAGCAGGAAGGAAAGAAGAGGCAACTTTCACCTACTTTGCTGCTGCCAGACAATAGGGGCAAGGTCCAGTACAACTCATATCAAGTAGTAATGTATGAATAATTAAGCTGTATATGTTATGCTAACCTACTTTAGTAGGTCAAAGATCACTTAATTAGTGCTAGCTGGATTAGTCATGGATGCTCTTCCGTAAAAGCTATTACATCGCTCATCAGTTTTGCAGACCTGAGAGGTGGTATCACTTGCAGCTTACAATATATTTTAACTACAACTTCCTAAAATCATTCAAAATAGAACGGCATAGAACTGTTTGCTTATAGTAACTTGTTAGTATTCCAAGTTACTTGTTATTTCCTTGGAGTAAAGCGTGGAAAGAAAAATGCACTGTTTCTCTATTTAAGTTGTTCTACTCAAAGTCTGTTTCCTTGCAAAAGCTTCATTTCTTCTTGGGAGGGGGAAGTCGTTATATGCAGATCCAGTTATGACTTCAGTTGTAGTATTTGGGTTTTTTAGAATCATAAAAAATTGTCTTGTTTGAGAGACAACATTGTCCTGGGTATATGATACAGGAAAAACCAACCATGACTTTAATCCATCATGAGCTGTTTCTGCAAACAGAAGTGACTCCAGCACTGATGATCAGTGTCTTGACAGTTGAAAATGTTGCTTCCATTTAGGGAAATGACTCATAAAATCTGTTTTAAAGACCAGTTGTTCTATTTTTTCCACTACTGAGTATTGGAGAAAGATTTATAGAGTAGAAGAATAAAGGAAAACCAGCAAAAGTCAGATCAGTATTCTTTGTACTTTGTCCCCTGTCAGTTAAAATCAAGAAAAAAGTTTAATGCCCAAGACTTTGTCACCAAGCAAGGTCTGAAAAGACTGGTGTAGAATGGATTTTTTTTTTTTTTCCCCCCAGGTAATAAAAAGTATTGAAATAAAGATTTGAACTAATCTTTACTATTTTCCTCAATGATGTTTTGTGCTGTAATACAAGTACTGTCTGGTTGTGTGAAAAAAACAAACAACAAATGTTTCTCTTTTAACAGCTGCTGTTACCAGGGGATAGTAGTTTGTTGCTATGAATTACTATTTTAATTGAGGGCAAATGGTCTCAACCTTACCGACAATGCATGAGTGGGGATTGTAGTTCATATTTGTACCATATTAAAAAAAAAAAAAAGGCCAAAACTGTTGAAATGTTGAGCCCATCTTCACCCCACAGCCTGCCAACCTTTATGCTTCTGCTTCTCCAGTTTGGTTCACCTAAATGTTGTAGTTCTTTAACAAAGACATTAAACCCATATTAAATATAAATGCTCAAAAAGATGGTAAATGCTGAAATAGGGTTATACAATATAGGATTTTGCAACATGGGCTTCTTTCCCCTTACAATGTATGTAAAATAAAATGAAGTTACATGTTACCTTTCATCCACAAAAATCTAATCCCATGTCTGTTTTATGAGCTTTGTCTTGAATATTAGACATCACTGCCTCAAACAAGAAGCAGCAGAATATTTGCTTAAGATTTGATTGCTTCAGAAGTAAAACCTTAAGTGGTGTTACATAAAGGAGTTGGATATTGTCCGTGGAGAATCAACTTGGATTACTTTTGAAAAGAAGGTACTTAGCCTGTACAGCTTTCTGCTGGAAGAAGGGATTGAAAGGAGTAATAGAAGGTAATTAGGGTAAAGAGTTTGGAAATGCAAGATTAGGGAAAGGGAAAGATTTGGGAAACAGAGTGGATTTAATAGGCAGGAATTTGTAATATATGGAAAGGTGACAAAATAAAAGATTTTATAATCTGTTCCAGGACACACTGGCCTTTCCTATCACCCAGCCATATCCATTAGCATCCAACAGGATGCTAGGGTTTGGACATTTAATTTTGTATAAATTGAATTTCTGAAACCCAATTGTTTGGTATCCCTTGTGTGGGAAAAAAAAATGCATAAGGGAAGAAAAACATATGCGTGAGGCTTTAGAGGTTAGACATGGCTAAAACAAGGGGAAAGGCTCATGTGAGTTGAGAGAGGTCAACAGAGTTGTTGACACAGTCTGTATCAAATAGGGTTTTACACAGTTCATCTTAGGTGACTCATGACCTATGGAATTGCCTGTCATTGGGTTTCTCCGCCTTTTTCTTCTGACAGAGTAGAAGTAGATATTCTGCTTTTGTCATAGACTGGACTGGCCGTGAACCTACAGTTTGGCAGTGACTGATACAAGTACAATCAGAAGCGATAGACCCACATTCAAACATCTGGAGGAGCTTTCAAATATAACACTGATGTTTAAACACAACAAGTGGCAGTTGTAAATTGAAGCAAGTCATTTGTTTTTATTCTGGTTTTGTACATTTAGATGTTATTCCCTTTTGTTAGTTTGCCTTGTTTCTTTAGCTTCTGAAGACGTTTGGGTGAGCCTTGCTATTGTACTTTGCATGAAGGGACCTGTTCTAGTCAAGTCCCCCTGACCATTTGACAAGAAGGGTGAAATTACATTGCTGCAGCCTAATAGACTGCTTCCATGTATGTAGAAGCTTTAAAAGGAACCTGTGCTGCTTTGTGGAAAGGTGTCAAAAACCCCCAAAACTCTGCACAGCTACATTGAAGCAGATTTATGCAGAATGTGAATGTGACTGTTCAGTCCACTACTTGCATTTAAAAAAAAAAAGTTCTAAAAAAAAAAAGACAAAACGTACGGACAGGATTACTAGAAAATGCATCTAAAATTGAATTTGGTAGAAGAACCTGCCTGGGGCTCAGAAAACCTGTCTTCAGCCGGAGGGTATGGAGACAGGAGAAACCAGATGACTCAGCCCTACTTTTAGCATTCAGACTGCTTTTGTTTTGGGCCTGGGTAGTTAATTAGTGGTTTCTGTTATTAAGTTGCATGAAATGATTGCTGTCTAAGCCAAGATCTAGTGTAAGTGTGTGTAACATTGTGAAACTTTTCTTTTCCACTTTGCAGGGAGCTAGAAGTCTTTTTCCACTGTTATCCATGAGGGAGAGCTACAGTCACAGCACAGGCCAGAGCACAAGTTTATGGAAAAACTAGTAGCTCTAAGGTTTTTCTCTACATGTTACTTTGTTATTGAGATTCAGACTTCTACTGAAATTTAGAATTTTCTCTACAATAGTTGTACTTCGTTGCCTTCTTCTCAAATGTTTGTAGAAACTTTGAGCTTTAGCAATGCAGAGCAGTTCAGAGTCCCAGCTTGCAGTGACATAGCAGTCTGTGACCTTCTCAGAGTCCCCTTCTTGGTTGCCTGAATGCATTCCCCTCGCATTATTTTTGGTTATGCTGCAACTAGCCACCAACTTAGAGCCAAGAAAACTGTAAATTGTGCTCTTGGTTTCTGTGTGTGCTCAGGGTGTACTGCGTAAATGGGCATGCTTTTGGACTGTGCCCAGGCTTCTGAGTAAGGTTGCTGCCCTTGACCTGAAATAACTGTGCTGTTGCTCTCTATTCCTCTGTGCGGGGTATGCAATATGAAGCTATATCTACCAGTGAGTGTGCTATGAGCGACACTATACTTTTCTCATCATAGCTGTCGTTTCTTCACACTGTAGCAAGGTATGATACTGCATTCCGTCTTTAGTCATTTGAATTGTATTCTGTCTTTACAATGTCACAGTAGTATCTTGACTGCAAAACTGACCTGAAAACTGCAGAAATAATTGTGAACTATTACATAATTGTTTATTTTGTGTGGGTTTTTTTAAAGCTATGAAAATTGCCCGGTGCCATTCTAGAATGTAAGGTCTGCAAAATACAAATACATGGTTGTTTAAAGGTCTCTTTGAAAAGCTCCACTTATCCCTTAAACAGATATTCTTCCCTTAGACTGTGTTGGGCTGCGGCTAGTCATCCTACTCTGCAGAAGGAAGGTAGCATCACCTGAAATTTGTAGCTTTTTTGCAGTGAAGCACAACATAACATTTTCAAACCCTTATTTCTTCTTCGCCTGTCACTAAACTGGAAGTCTTGCTTATCTCTCTCTTCATCTGCAATTCCCTGTTGTTATGCTTAGGTCAGTGTAGATTGCTTCCACTGAACTTTGTTCTGGAAGGAGGCAGGTATTTCTGGATACAGTAATCCTTTAACTTTTTCCTGTTTGCTAATAAATACCGCATAACTAGTATTCCTTAGACCTTTCAGTAACTAGACTCAACAGCCTCTTGACGGCTTTTCACAGTTTCTCAAATCACTTTCTTCAGTAGCGTTGAGATTGATCCTTTTTGAGTAACCACCATTGTTATGTGTTTCTTTAGAGAAAGTAGCTTCACTGGTACAGAAACAGTTAAACCCAAAGACTGAGTGCTGTGACCAACACTTATTTGAAGACTGAAATTGCATGGTATTATTGTCAAGTTTTCTGCCTCCCCCCTGTTCTACGCTGCTGCCCTCAAAGTAGGATCAGCTGCCAAATGCCTGTACAGAGTCCTGAACCTCTTTATTAGTTTCTTTAAAACATCTTGCTGGTTTTGGGTGATCATGTTTCTCAATGTTGGGGAAAGGTGTTTTGTTGTATTGCCTACTGTCTATTGGGTAAGTAGTTGCCTATTTACTTGTCTTTAGTGAGTTGCTATTCAGTTACTATTCATGTATGAATGAAAAGTTTGGTGTAGTTGTGTCATCTCAGTACTGCTGATACTTTTCTTTGCTGTTGCATGTATTTTTGTTGTAAAAGGTCTGTGCAGCTAAATAATGGGTAGCAGGCTACATCTGAGATGTTGCTTTTCCTGAAACTTCTTCAGGTGATACATGTCCTGTTACCTCTCTAGCCTGTTCATGTTTGTTTGGTTTGTTTTTTGTTGTTTTTTGTTTGTTTGTTTTTTAAAGAAACACATACAGTGATTTAGGATTGAAGGCACCTCAAGAGGTCACTTAACGCAAGTATCTTCTCAGAGCAGGATCCACATTGAATTCAGACTGAGTTGTTGAGGGCTTTGGGCACTCAGATCTTGAAAACATCCAATGATGACTTCCACAGCCTTCGGACAACTTGTTACAGTGCTCTGTTATTGTAATAGTGATTTTTATTTTTTTTTCATTGTATCCAATTAGAATGTCCTCAGTTCAGTTCATGTCTGTGGTCTCCCTTTCTTCTTCTGTGTGCCCATGTAAAGAGTCTGGTTTGTCTCCTCAATGGCCTCTTAGGTAAGGGAAAGCTGCTATTTTTTAGGTTCTCCCAATGCCGCCTTTTCTCCAGGATGATCAAGCCCGCTTCACTCAGGTTCTCCTTATAGGGCTAGTGCTCCACCCTCCTGACAGTCGTGATGGCCCTCTGCTGAACCTGCTCAAGTTTATCAATTTTTTTTTTTCTTGTACTGGGGGTCCAAAACAGATCACAGTACTCCCTATCATAAATGGTAACTTTGATAAGGAGTGTCTAAAATGTTGCAGTAGTTAAAAGTGACTTTTAATGTACGCCTATTGTAGTCACTAAAGTGTTAGTTTGATTTGAGTCTGACTTTAAATACCATAAGCATAGAAGATCGTTTTGAAAGAATGCTTTGTTTTGTTTACCATGAAGGTAACAGTCAGAGGAAACACCATGAAGGTTGATTGATGTAGATTAAACTTATGCTGATCTTTATATTTTGTTACCATTGATGGTCATGTGAAGCAGATGACAGTTGGATTTTTAAAAAAATTATTATTTTAATAGAACTAAGTCTTTACAGAAGCTCCTTCTCTCCCAGTCCCTAGCAGAGAGGAAGATTTTTATGGAATTACTTAGTCTAGATATTCTGGAAGTTTATTCCATAGATAGATCATCTGAATAACAAGGACTTTGTACCTCATTCAGCGTGATTTGTTCTTGGCTTTCTGATCTGTATTGCTACAGAGGAGTTGCTGCATCAACTATAGTGATCTATGGATGAATTTCTGCCTTTGAAAGTAGAATTTAACGTATTGATTGCTTTAAAATTTAAACCTGAGACTGTGGAAGCTTAGTGAAAGACTTGCCTAGTGTAGTAGTAGTAGTACCTGCTGAATACAGAAAGAGATGTGTATAATTAAAATTTTTCATGCTTCTGTAGAAAATTGTAAAGAAACTATGCAGAAACAATCTTTAAGTGTTGTTTCATGTTGGAATAATCTGTGTTCCTGTCCATATCCAAAACTATTCCTATCCAGATCAATAGATTTGGCTCAGTGTTAGAAATATTTCAGTACCATAATTTCTTATCTCTTTTTCTAAATATTGTCTGGGTAACACTTTTCAACAAGCTCACCGTCACTGCCACCCCCCTTGTCTGTGAGGGCACGAAGGAAGCTCAAAAGTCAGAGTCTACCCATTGTCTACTTGCTACTTAATGAAGTCTGTTATTTCATAACTGTATTGGCAAGTCTTTTTTTTTTCATAACTCCCTAGCAGTAAACTTAGTTTGTTAAGCATTTTTCATGTGGAAAAACTGAAAAGCAAGCAGACGTTGGAGATGAGTTGTAGTAAGTTAAGTAATTCTGTTACAGAGCTCTGTGTTCTATTGGTACAGTAACAGCTTGGAAGAAGGCTAGCTTTTATATTTCTACAGGTTTTATTATTTCAGACAAATAAATTAGAGCTGTTTAATAGACAAGTTTTTGTGTCGTTTTGAGTTAATGTTACTGTATTAATTTGTACCTGTCATGGTTCAGTTTTAAATCACTTTATTATTTTTAAGCTACAAAGTTGGGCATTCATAAGTTCAAAAATGTAATAATTTACTTTCCTGGATAATATTGCTTTATGGTGTATGCTGGTTTTTTTTTTTTTTTTCTTGCCATGAAGTCATCTCTTGAATATTTGTGCTTTTCATCATACCTTTTTTTTTTTGTCACTTAAAGCGAGGTCTTGTATTTTCTTAGTATCTGTAATGTAACTATTGAATTCTTTTTGATAAAATCTAATGCTTCAGGGGAACTGATGGCTGGAAGTAAAAAAGCAATCCAAATCCAGGGAAGAGCAGGAGAAAAATCTCAGGACTTTCTGATGCAGAAGAAAAAGGGGAGAAATGAATGGTGAATGGTCACAGCACAGTTCTGACTTTGAGGTAGAGAGTGCCTATGGGACACGTTTCACATCACTGCTGAATCCAGTGCTACTCCCATTCAAACTGTCTGGAAGTTGGCTGTGCTTTGGGATCTTTCATTGTCCCAGCCAGTCCAGCTTCAGCCTCAACACATATAAGCAGGGAAGGGTTTCATTGCGTGTACCTTGTGATGAAGTGAGAGTAACTACACTAAAGATCAAAAGTAGAGCTCTTCTGCTATTTGATAGTAGCTGCCTGTATTGTAGTAATATTGATTGAATAAGCATGTGATGAGGCCCCATTCCTGGGGGTGTTCAAGGCCAGGCTGGACATGGCCTTGGGCAGCCTGGTCTAGTGCGAAGTGTCCCTGCCTGTGGCAGGGGGGTTGGAACTCGATGATCTTCAAGGTCCTTTCCAACTCTAAACCATTCTATGATTCTATGAATTGTACTAACCTGAGCTGTATCATAGCTGTTACCCTACCATATCACCAAATCAAGCATCAGTAGCACTTGAGCTTCAAGGCACTCCTATGATAATAAAAAGCACAGTTTATTCTATCCACACATATCACTCTCCAGTTTTAATTAATCACTAAAGTTAATACTCCAGTGTAAGGCAGCTTTATGTTTCCAAGCAGTCCTTACACTGTGCTGCTCAACGATGGCCCCTATACCAGAGGAGTTGTTTGCAGCAGAGGATTTGGGCCACGTGTAGCACTTACCTACTTTCACCAATAAGGCTTGTGATGCTCCAACATGAAGTAAATAAGGCGTCTGGCATAATAGAGAGCTTGAATCTATTCCAAATGTTAGAGCTCTCTGCTGTAACCAGATAGTCTTGTTGTATTCTTGCTGACTAATTGAGGGTGTTATTTAGTCTTTAAATTCAATGAGAATGTAACCACAATTCTCTCAAAAAAAGTTCTACAATAGTATAATGGAGTCTGGAGTAGTGCCCGTAGGTATCAGACTGAAAAAATGAGACTCTTGAGAAGGAAAAGTTCTGCAGTAATTGGCCTGTGGAAGTTTTATTCCAGGCAGAACTATGATGCAGTCTTTTGTTGCAAGTAAAATGGTTTTACTTGTTAAAATAACAATGGATTAATTTTTCTTTTTTTAATAGCAGGAGCAATATTTTTGGAGCTATGTAGCCACGTTTATGTTTTTGCTTCTAAATAATCCATACTTCATAAATTTGTTTCCTTTCTTAGTGACATATTAGTCTTGTTTTGAGCTTGCATGAATTCTTTTAGAAAAAGAGAACAAAACACTATTAAAGCTCTTTTTTCATTAGGTTTTCAATTTATAAATGCTTAATTTTCATCTTAGACTTTATAAATATAAATTCTAATTAAATGTGAGTTCACAATTAAATATAACTTCACTATTTCTGAACAGTCCTTTCTCTTTAATGGATAATCAGTTTCAGCTCAGTTCAGTAGTTTCAGCTGCTGAATTTCTCTCAACAGCTACTGTAGGAAAAAAATGTATGAATAAATACATCAAAGGTATTCAAACACCCGAATAATTCTTAATATATTACTGTTTTAATGTATTCACTTCTGATCCTTTTAAGGCTGAAATAGTTGTGTATTATGAGTGTTGCGACTTCAAACGTTGGCAGGCCTTGAAGCAATGAAGCTAGGAATTATTACAGCATATCTGGAAGAGCAGCATACTTTCATTGTGCATTGCAGCAAGTCATGAATCATCTAGGGAAATACCCACATACTCTGATAACAACTTATGCACACCTAAGAATACTACTTTTCTTCTAGTCCCAAAGCAGATGTGATTGGACTGATCCATACTCAAGGACACTCTTTAAAAGAATAGGTCAGTCTTTGAAAAACTACAAGATGTATTGAGAAGTTTATTATACCAGTTATACATCACTCCTACTTCACCAGGATGTAGTCTCTAACTAGATTGGTTTTTAGGCTTTACACACTGTTACCATTTCTGCAGACGTAATTCCGTCATGGCCTGATTAAGTGTTATATCTCTTCTGAACTTTTAAGTTATTTCTCCCACAATCTGCCCTCTGTTGCCCTTCGTGTTCTATGTTCTGTCTTTTGCACAAGTAGTCTTACAAGATTTTTATCTTCTCCTCTCAGGCTTCCATCTCACCATTACCTTTAATTAAGCGTTTGTTAAACTGGCTTCTCTCCCTTCTCACTTTCATGGTCTCCTCCTTCCCTTCTTTTCTCATATTCTTCGGCTACCTTGCCTCTTCCTTCCATAATTAAGGTATTTCCCTTCATTGGTCAGTGACATTCATAAGCATGGTTTCATCCTAGATATTTTCTTTGCAGAGCTTTAAGGCATAAGTGTGAAATGATGCTGTTGAAGTTGTGGGATAACTGGTTGTGTGACAGTCTGCAGTTGTTTTGATGTTATAGGCAGAAGGAGCTGTGCCTTTCATAGTTTCTGCTGCCCTGTAATTTCCTGGGTGCTGTCTTGAAAGTCTATGAATATTGTAGTTTTAAGGCAGCCCACTCTCAGTGTTTTAGTATGATGGTTGAGAAATGGTAGGTTACAACTTAATATGGTTAGCTGTCACTTTTAAACTACATAAATGTGTAAGCTCTCCCAACAGCTTCGTGTGCAGATCTGATGCTTGAATGTTGGGAAAGGAAGACAGACAAACTATAACTGTTTTATATGTCAGCTTGCCTTTCTTAAAAGGAGAGGAAGAAGAATGGTGTTGTACTTTCGAATGTTAGTTTAGCACTAGTTGATAAATACTTTTCCTCTAACTGTTCTGTAAAATGCAGGGGAAGGAAAAAGGACAGAATAAAAACTGGGTCCCCTTCCAATGCAGAACCTTTGCAGGAACTTGGTTTCACAGTATCTCTTTTCCCCTGCAGCCCATGTTTATGAACAAATAATCTTTATATATAGTAAAATGTGTTATTTGAAAGTCAAATATAATGCAAACAAATCTGTTTGGCTTATGTAGATAATGTGAAACATCAAAGTTGGATTGCTTGGATTGCTGAATCTGCATTCATGTAGTTTTCATTTGTGGTGAGCGGAACCATGTAGCCATGCTTGCCAAGTATATGTGAGAAACATAAAAACACTAGGAGTTCATGATACAGAAGCCAAGGTAAAGCAAAACTCAGAGATGAAAGAGGGAGACTTAGTTTTCCTACGTGAAACTAAATGCTGGAAGGAGTATGGTTTCATTGAAAATGTATAAAAACAGCGCATAAGTTTGACAAAAGGTAGCTGTGCTGTGGAGACACTGTACTGCTTTGAAAGAAATAGATAGGGATGTAATCCCAAGCTTTCCTTTTTGTCTCCTCTGTGTAGAGATCAAGACAAAGAAATGTGTGCTAATAACAAGTAAAATACTTAAATACTGTATTTTTTCTTTTACAGCAAAAGAAGTGGAAAACAAGCATTGCAGAACAATGAGGTAATTCTTTCTTCATGTAATATATTTTTAATAATTTTAAATAATACTGGTTTTTTTTTTTAACTTTAAATCCCATAATTGTAGATTTATTTTGGACAGAATGACGGCTACGGTGCAAATGTGGTTTGAATGATACTTTCAGACTTGCGTCGGTGAAACAAATGGAATAATTAGGTTAATCTCATACGGCTGAAGTTTGACTGCATAATGATATGTGCTTGATATGTACCATGTGCTTTTTCATTTCTTTGTGCCTCATGAATGTTTAAGGACTAGTGTTGTGAGTTTGGCTGTATGCATAGCAACAAACAGCTGCCTGTAGATTTGGTATGACTTGTATTTGCTTTTTATTTAAAAGAAAAAAGTGTGGGAAAAGATGTAGAGTCTGACAATTTCTAAAAAAGTCCTTCAAAATTCTGGTAGGAGGTTTTGCATTTATCTCGTCTTTTGTGTGTCTGTTAATTCATTTATTTGAAAAGGATGTATTATATCCCTCTAAATCAAGTTTTTTGTTCTAATAAAATATGACAGCCCAAAGGGCAGAGCCCATGATTAGACATAGTGGGTCATATGATGGTATGAATAGATAACTATTCCATTTACCTTCCATCTTTGCTTGAAACTTATGGAAAGGCTTGCACTGGATAAATATAAAGGTGTGTGCAAGCATTGTGTTAGCTTCTAGCCAGAACTTAACTACACTATCTGCCATAAACACTTGTGTTTTGCATAGCTATACCTATTTATCTAGCTTGCTCTTATTCCTCCCTATCTTGGGTATAATTATACTGAATGAGAAATTAACAGTCCAAGGAAAAAAAACTCTGGGAAAGAAGGTATTGGTATTAATGCAAGTACAACACAGAAGCAGAAATAGGGAAGAGATGAATAGAGAGGAAGAATAGGTTCAGCTCAGACATCAAATATGTTTAGTCAGGTAGTACTTGAAAATTTGCACATCAGACATTGTGTTTGTCATTTCTGTTACAGAAAAGCAGTAACATGTCATACTTCATTAGGCCTGGAGAGTAGTCTTTAGCTGTTGAGATTGCTTGGATTTTTGTGTAAATAACTTTTAATTAAAATATTTTTATCATCTATCATATACCATCCCATCTGGCTAGAATTTTTATCTGTAGTTTGCTTTCATGTAGTTTTTTTGAGAAGGACAGGACTATAGTCGACTTAATTCGATGGGAAACAGGTGTAGACTTATTCACAGGGCATTCAGAGTAAATTTGTGTGTGTTGGGGCTCAGAGCTTGTACTTGTTGCCCACGATGTTGCATATGTAAACAGTAAGTGAAGAGATTAAGCTGGGCTCTTTGTGCAAGTTTCTATGGTTTAATCATCCTTGGAAATTAAAAATTAGAGTGCTTGATAGGACTGTCTGAGCTGATTAGTGGTGAATCACAGTCTACTTCCTTCGTCTTCCCTATCCTGTCTCCCTAGGTTTTTCTTTCAGGTTTCCTGTCTGACTATGTTGTAGTGTTGCTATAGGCATTGATAATTTATGCTTCACATGAGCTTTGGGTAGCAAACATAGAAGAGTTAGGTTGATTAGACAGGACTTGTTTTAAGTACGCATGTATGCCCTTTTACTCTTTTTTTTTAGGGCTGACTCCTTGTGTCACAACTGTGAAAGCAAAGAAAGAAAACAAAGGAAAGAAAGAAAAGATACCTGGACTATTAGTTGGTCTAAAAGTATTCAGGTTAATCAGGACAGAAGATAGGGTTATACGGAGTAAACAAATGCAACTGACCCAAATAAAAGGTGTTTGGGTATAGGAGGGTTTTTAAGTCTGGTAGATTTAACTCACGAAGTGTGTGTTGCACTGTTTTTTAGAATTAAAGCAATAACAAATTCTGCTTTCACTTGAAGCAAATTTGGGCTGTACAGTCAAGGAGTTTAAACCATTGATGGTCTAGACAAATGATGGAAAGTATCTTTAAAAAATACTGGCAGCTAGTGTCTTCTAGAGACAAGCAATGTTAAGAGATGCAGATTGCATTATAACTTGTAATTGGTTGTTTTAATGCTGTGGTCTGCATCATTTATGTATCGCTTTTAACATAGATATGAAATAAATATCATTTTGTATTATGGCAGCTACTTCCTATTGCAATTTTTCTGGAAAGCTTAGTTCTCTTACTTAGGATTTCTGCTAGTTGTAAGCGCATACACTCCTGATTCTTACATTTCATTCAACTTTTGTGAGCAAGTCTTAAGTTGCAGGGAAATATTGCAAATGCTGCAGAAGGAAGGTTGCTGTAAATAGCTTGGATAGGAAAAATACAGATCAACATTTAAATAATACATTACCGAAAAAATCTCACTTTTTTTGTTTTGCTTGTTGTACATGCAGCAGAAAGAGGGAAAGAAGGAGCGAGCAATGGTGGACAGAGTGTTTATTGCAAGAATATGTCGAATCCTGAAAATAATGGTCCCTAGAACACTTTGTAAAGAGGTAAGCATTGCCTGCAGTAACAAATAAAAATGAGCATTTTTGGAGTCAAGTTTTTGTTCGCAATTACATCAGAATTTAAACAAAAGCATATACTTTACTTGAATAGGACTAAATTGTACGACGTGTTTTAAAATAGCAACATACTAATATAAAAATCTGTGTGTATGTTCAGTTTTTAAATCATTAAAAAGTTGTATTCTGGTTTCAATTACGAGATAAGCCATTTACTGTCAGCTAATAACTACTGCCTGTAGCATATCTTTTAAAACAGCATCCGAGTTTTGCTTGATTTGATGGCAGTTAGTATAATTATCTGTGCAAATGCTTCTTATCTTTAAATAGCATGCTGTTCATCCATAATTTTGCTTTTGTAACTGATATCTAGGCCAACCCTTATTGGAAAGCGAATTTGTCAAAAAGTCTGTTAGCATCATTTCACAAAAGCTATGCAGACTAGACTTTAGCAAGATGAAATTGTTTGCCTCTGCATCTTTCTCATACTTTCCAGAACACCTAAGTTTTCTTAAAAGAGCATTAGTTGAGCTCAGAACTTAAGTGATGAACTGTAATATATTAGAATTTCAACATGCATCAGGCACAAGAGCAATGAATTCCAGTGTACAGAATGTAGAGGAAGCATGGCAGCCAGCTAGCCTGGATGAACAGGGACCTTCAACAGCTCATTCACAAAAAGGAAGTACATGGAAGGTAGAAGCATGGATGGTAACGCCTCTCAGAGTGCTGACAGAGCTGGCCTCCATCAACTTCAAAAGGTCACGGCCATCGGAAGAGGTTACTGATAATCCCCAAATAAACCAAACATCACTCCCATCTTCAAAAACAAGTATACTGGAAGCTACAGGCTGGTCAGCCTCACCATATTCCTAGTAAGGTTTTGAGCAAATTGTTCTGGAAGCTGACTCCGGCCACACGAAGGACAAAAAGGTGATTGCATACAGCCAGCCTGGATTTACAAATGGCAGATCATGCCTTACTAACCTGATTGCTTTCAGTGATGAGATGACTGGCTGCATGGATAAGGGAAGAACAGTGGATGTTGATTCTTTGATTTTAGTGAGGCCTTGAGACTATCTCCCCTAGTACCCTGATAGCCAAACTGAATTGGCTGGATGAGCGCGCAATGAGGTGGATGGAAAACTGGCTGGACTGTTTGGCTTACGGGTTTTTGAGCAATGGTACAAGGTCTGACTGATGACTGGTTACTAGTGGCCCCATTTTGAGTGGGGAGTTGGAGTAGGTGACTTTCAGAGGTCCCTTACAATCTCTATAACCCTACGCTTATGGCAGAAGGGTGTCTCAGAACAGCAGTAACTTCTTTATCCCTGCAATCCTCCATCTTACAGGATGTGGCTAGTATATGTATCAACCGAATACAGCTTTTTAAAAGACGAATGTTCTTCATAAAAATGTAATCAGTATTTTATTAAAAATATTGTATGCTAATGTGTTTCCTGCAAAGTAAGCAAATATTACATTACCTGGGGGCAGCAGGGTACTAGTCTTCTGCTAGATACGGTTGGACCACTTACTAGGAGAAAATGGTGTATTTTATTCATTGTTTAACTGTTACATTTCTATTGTACTAGACAGGTTATTTGCTGCTTATTGCTGTGATGCTGGTAGTCCGCACATATTGTGATATTTGGATGATTCAAAATGGAACAGTCATTGAAAGGTATCTATAAACTTGTTATTTTTAAACATTTTCTTGTGTTTAACAGGGAAAGTAGTATGTCAGAACACATATCCAGACGTTTTATAGCTTGTATATAAAACAGTTGGAAAACTGGTATAGTTGCAGTTTTGGGGAGGATACCTGTATTTTAAAATAAATAAAAAGTAAATAATTTTTAATCAACTGTTTTTCTGCTGTTGAACACCATTTTAGTGTTTTAACCAAAATTTACTTATGAAATGATTTTCAGTTCTTTTGATCACATTCTATACACTGAACACTCTAAATCTTATGTTGATCTGAATGTTCAAGAGGGCACTTGAGAATAGCGGCATAGTGTGTCTGTGTCATAGACTCAGACATGTTGCTTGAATTTTAGGACTGTTACTTCTTCCTACTGAGCTGTTTGCTCTTTAGAGTGATAAACACAATGCTTATTGTTTTAGAAAGTGTTTTCTAGACCTCTGATTAATCTTGTTGCTCCTGTTGCTAACTAAAGCAAGTCAGAATTTGTCTTGATGTGTGAATTCAAAATGATATTGTATTTCAGTAGAGACTTTCAGTGCTTTGTAGAATGGAAGGACTGCTTTGTTTCTCTCTTACAATAAGCTATGAAAGCAAAGAAGGAAAGGAACTGGTAGTCTGACCATGAATTTCTGAGCCCTTAATGCGGGCAGTTAGTGCAGGAGCAGAGGGAGATATTACTTAGTCTGTCACTTATCACTTGACTTACAGAAGTCTGTCATACTTCATACTACAGATTTCCATGACTATTTTTTTTTCTCTGTGTGGTCCACTGTGAATTTATCCACTTAAGACATGCTAGGTTATACTTTCTTGTTTCTCTTGTAACTAACTCTTGGCTGATGGTTGTTTACAGTGCTATCATTGGCCGCAGCAGAAAAGATTTCAAGAAATACTTGTTCAACTTCATCGCCGCAATGCCTGCTGTAAGTGCTTTTCGTGTGCTGGCCTTTTAGTAGAACATATTTTAAGTGTAAATTAAGAATTTGAGGAAAAGATCTCAAGTGAGTGTCTTAAAACCCATGAAAATTACTTATTTTACATTCAGGTCTGTATTAAGACACATTTCACTTTCTGGCTCCAGTGGGTGGGAGACTTTGTCAGCATGTTTCCTTATTGATTGCAACTATTTTTCTGACAGATATGTTTAGGTTTTCAGGTTGGTTTTGTTGATGGCAATTTGGCTGATAGCTTAGTGTTCTGTCTGTAGTACTGCATAGTAACATCTTATGGACTGGATGATGTTTCAGGTTGGTAAATTTGGGATTTTTTGACACCATTGAAGATGAAGATTTCTTTTTAGTCTTCAATTTTTATATTTCTTACAGCTTCTTCTGAGATTTGTTATGTTTTTTTCCACCCTTTAACTTTCCTTCAGCTTGCTAACAGCTCTGACTTGCACCAGATAGAAATAATTGTTACTACTTATTAGATAATGTACATGTTTTACAATATATTTGAAAGCAAATTTATCAGCTTAAGGTAGTGGTTGTCAAATGGCAGCTCTTTTCTAAAGCTTATCAGAAGAGCTGAAGATACGCTGTGGGAACATAGTTTTATATTAAATCTTTTGATGGGGTGAGATCCACTGGGAACTGGAGTTTTCAGAAATGTAGACAGAAACCCAATTAGTGGTCCTGCAGATGCCGTATGGTTGGTCTTAGGTGTGTTAATAGTATTATTTACTTCAAGGGGAGAATTCACCTGTTCTAAAGTGTTTGCACAATTTATGCTGCAAACTGATTTAAGTGTATTAAATCTTATTAGCTAAATATTGAAATACTGTCTCTTATTTTAGATTTCTTTAGTGAATAACTTCCTGAAGTATGGTCTAAATGAATTGAAACTTTGCTTCCGAGTAAGACTTACCAGATACCTCTATGAGGAATATCTTAAGTAAGTAATACCTTGTTAATGTCTAAAGGCTTTAAAACCTAAATTGATTAAAATAAAACCAAATCATTTTAAGTACATACTAAGAAGGTAGCAAAGTGCTTAATAGGCTAGGTATACTGTTTAGAAAAGGCTTTTGGTTGCAATTAATGTGCAATTAAGGATGAGTGACTTATCCAGGTTGTATACGACACAGATACAAAGACAGCAAAGTTGCCTCAACTGGGAAAAAAAAAATGCACTGTACTGCTTCCATTACTGGGTCAGCTTCCAAAGTACTTCCGTTGCTCTCATACAGTGCTAATAATCCCGCAGACTGAACTGGATGTACGAACTTGAATAGCTGCTTGTGTCCTTCTGCACTGAATTTTGGTTGTCAGGTGTGCGGATGCAGAGTTTGTGAGGGTTTTCTAACTCTGAAGTGCAGCAGCAGTGCATAGAGCAGCATGGGCTTGACCTTCAACTGAGACATCCTGGAGCCTAAACCGTTCTGCAGGATTTAATGTGGATCTGGTCAGGCAGAAGCACAAGCTACGGTGGCTCCATACAGTCATTTAATGTTTGAACTGCTTTCCATCTCGGTTGTCTGAAGCAGGCTGCCACTTAGCTGTTGTTTTCTTTCAGAGCTTATACGTACTACAAAATGGGGAATCTGGACAACAGAATAGCTAATCCAGATCAACTCCTTACACAGGATGTGGAAAAATTCTGTAACAGTGTAGTGGACCTGTACTCGAACCTTAGCAAGGTAAGTCTTTTCAGAGAGAACTTTGAGTAATAGCTGTGGATGTTTAGGAAGTGATGTCAAAGCTGAAAACAATTGCTTGCATTTATATGTATATTGTTTGGAGCATGGTGGAAAAAAAATTGTTTATGGTATTATATTATTTCACACTCTGTGCTTTCCATGACCTCTGCTAAAGTACTGTTGTGGGTTGTTATAATTTGTATTAAATTTTCTATTAAAGAACTTAGCGTATTCTTTCGCAGTTGAACAGTGATGACTGCACTTCCTCAGCTAGTTAGGTTTCAGCAGAAAACCAGTAGCTAGATTTTAGTTACACACAAATATTATTTTGGTTAGGGAGGTGTGGCGGAATAAGCATTTCCCTCTGTTTCTGGTGTAAATTTTAGGGGTTTTAGGTAATGAAGTAGAATACTGTTGAAATTTCTAGACTAAATATTTTTTGATGCTATGCTGTTCACACAAGCAGAAGTATAAGGCAAAATACAAGTTGATGTGTTCAAAAACTTCTTGCTACAAAACTTGTAGTTTGGCTGCTCTAGCTTTGAGAGAGTGTATAGAACAGGATGCTTGCAAATTGGAATATTGCTTCCATCAGGTACATAACCAACTGCATGGCATTGTTCTTCTGCTCAGTATTTCTCACAATTACTTCAGTTAAGTAATCACTGGGTCTTGTTCAGTTTCTCTTAGTGAGCAGAGTGTTATTACAGACCTAAAATAGTGAAGTACTTTTTTGTATGGTATGTACTTTATCCAAATATCGTCATGCTTTTATGTTCAATTCTTGCATGAATGTTTTCAGGATAACGTCATGTGTCTGAGATTCCTTTTGTTTTAGCATTTAGTTTGTATAATATGTTAACCAGTATTGTGCTTTTAATACAGAGCTATAACTGTTCTTGGGGTGGTTGGTGGTTTCTGGACCATTCTGTATTCATTTTATGTTGGTGTTCTAATACTTTTTTTTTTCCTATGCTTCTCTTACAGCCCTTCTTAGATATAGTTTTGTACATCTTCAAGCTAACAAGTGCAATAGGAGCTCAGGTAAATTGAGTAGATTTTTTTTTTAGCATAATAAGCAAATTTTCCCTTCTTTGGTTATAGCCTTGTACCTGTTTGGAAACATGAGGAAAACTCTAGATGATATTTATAGATTCATCCGTTACTTGAAGGTATATACTGAAAATATGTTTTTACACTTAGTGTGTTGTATGCCTGAGTGATCTCTATCTTGAAGCAAGCAAAATAAAAATCAGAATTTGCGGGCATTCAATCCACAATTTGGAGAAACAACAAAGTTCTTTATTTTCTTCTAGCAGTTACTTGGGAATCCCATTTAGTACAGTACCCTTCTGGCTGCTTATGTCTTGCGTGACTTCCATTTAACGGAGAAAATAAGTTTTCTGGTTTTTTGCAGCTTCTGTAAGGGGGAGCCGTTCCTTGCATTGAGCTGTATGACCATTATATTCCCCCAATAAGCTGAATCATTCCAGAAATAATTCTTCAGTTCAGTAAAATGATGCATTATCAAAAATGTACAAGGTTTGACAAGAAGTAGCTCTGGGACCTATAATGTAGGCTTTTCTCAAAACAGACTGCAGTAAGGCTTAGCTGAACCTAGGTAACTTTTCCAGTTTCAGATGTCTTTGCATTGCTCTCTGTAATACTTAGTTAATACAAGCAGTTTATGCCAAATTCAGTTTATGCCTTCAGTTTTATGCCGTGCCACACTTCAGTAATATTTAAGCATGCAGTTTGGGAGCCTTGGACTACTGAAGCTTAGGATCCAGAAGAATAAGAGATCCCTACCAGGACTGCTTGAGAGAAGCAGGAAATGTGTTGGAGTTGTATGGATCAAAGAAGGGAATGGGATTGAAATATTGACTGCCATGACAATGTAGCAAATATAGAGAAAAAGAAGTAGGTAGAAATTAACGAGAGGAAATGAGAAAGGACCGGGAAATTATTAGTGAAATAAGCTAGGACACTAGGCCATGGAGATCGCACTGGGTGGTGATAAAAACTTGAGTAGAAGGCTGGGATGGGAAGGGTGTCTGAGGAGAGAGAATCAGTAAAATTAGTAAAAATATCTACAGCACAAAAGAAAGGAAAATGATGGGAATGACAAGAGTAATTGAATTGGTAACTTAGACACATGGGAGATGAGAATCAAGGGATTCATGCTTTCTGGGCATTTTGGATACAGATTTTTGAGACTTTTAGTAAGCTTTTCTTCTTTTTTTTGTTATTCACAGGGTCCAGCTAGCATGATGGCATACCTGATTATTTCGGGCTTTTTCCTTACACGTTTAAGGAGACCAATTGGCAAGATGACTATTATAGAACAAAAATATGAAGGGGAGTACAGATACGTCAACTCACGGCTTATTACAAACAGGTATAGATTTAATTGGATAGCAAGATATATGTGACGAAGTAATGCTGTGGTGTAAATGGAAGCTGTGTTAAAATGTATTTGGAAAGTCTGATACTATCAGTTCTGAGCTATGTGTTTGCATTTTTAATGCCGATTATTATTAAATAATTTGTATGTGCATTATATTTCTAATTCAAAAGACACTATAGCTGGGGTATAATAAGCTTATGTTTTACTAATGAAATTAGAGTTTGTACTTGTTCACAAAAGGTAACTGAAAGGGCTACATTCCTGTGTTTTATGGTTGACTTTTTTTCAAGGACTGTCTTTAACAAAGTCAAGTTGCATTCTTGATGGGCCGGTTTGTTTTTTGTTTTTTGTTTTTAGTGAAGAAATTGCTTTTTATAATGGAAACTTGAGAGAAAAACAGACTATTCACAAAACCTTCCGTAAACTGGTAGGACTTTTATCTTTTACAACATCTTAAGCAAAACTTCAATTAGTTTTATCATGGTGATTCTTGACATATATTAATATAAATTGAATTATAGTGGCTTGGTGTTTATGCTGTTACAGCCATTAGTAGGCTATAAGCAGAACACAAGTTTCTGATAGAATGGTCTTTCTCTTGCCACTTACCTCCTTTTCATCCACCACAGTTAGTATTCTCTCACTGCTTAGATTCAAGTGTAGGTTGTTTGGATCTAGAGTGTAAGTCTTTGCCAGCAGGGACACTTGTGTAGTACTTGTCACTTGTTATAGGCATGATGAGGTATCTGTGACTTACTGAAAAATAACTATGGAATCAAACATCTGTAAAATAATAAAAGATAGTAAACCAGGTACTGATACAGTCTGAACTTTTTTCTTCTGTAATTTACCAGGTGGAACACTTGCATAATTTCATCCTGTTCCGGTTCTCTATGGGTTTCATTGATACTATCATTGCCAAATGTAAGTGTTTGTCCAGTGCTAATGGGTCGCTGGAAATAAAAAAGTGCTAAACTTCTTATGTTAGAATTCTCTTTTCTCTTATTGCTTCAATTAATCTGTAGCTTAATATTTACTTTTAATCTGCAGACCTTGCCACTGTGGTTGGTTACCTGGTGGTTAGTCGTCCATTTTTGAACCTGGCTGATCCTCGTCATCAGAATAGTACTCATGCAGAACTTTTGGAGGTAAATAGAAGAGAATTAAAACAATTTCCTGTATTTAAATTTTGTTAGTCCACATAAAGAAACTTACTTCTGCTCTAGGATTACTACCAAAGTGGAAGAATGTTACTGAGAATGTCTCAAGCTTTGGGCAGAATAGTCCTAGCAGGCCGTGAAATGACAAGATTGGCTGGGTAAGCTTAATAGTAGTTGTGTAAAATAATCTTTCTTAAAGTTATGTTGTTGCTGTGTCTCATCTCATTTTAAGAAACTGACTGTAGAATTAAAATGAGCTTATGTGCTTTGTTCATTGCAGCACCCTGAAAATCTAGAAATTTAGAAATTTAGAAATCTAGAAATGTATCAGAAGACGTGCTAATTACATCCACTAGTAATTTCATATCTGAATAGTAGCAGCATACATTTTCAATGTTTAATTGAAAAAACATTGTCAAATGCTCATAAATCAGTTATGTATTGATTATTTACCAAACTTTTTTTTTACATCTTAAGAAAAGTTATCAAATATTTGGCTATTACAGAAAAAGGTTCTTGTAAATATTGTGAATATTGGACAACCTCAGTGCAACTCTTAAAATGTAAACATTCTGTTTCTGTGTTGGGTTAAATAACTTTGTTGTTTTGTAACAGAGTACTCATTAGAGCTTCTATGGATTTCTAAAGCTTCTAAGGATTAATTATAGTTTTGTTTGTTGGGTTTTTTTTTAGTTTCACAGCTCGAATTACAGAATTAATGCAGGTTCTGAAGGACTTGAATAGTGGCAAATATCAGCGTACCATGGTATCGCAAGAAAAAGGTAGATGTGACGTAATATGCAATACGTGCATCTCCATGTAGTGTTCCAGTCTCTAATACTTTTTTCTTAATTTAAGATGCAGATAAAAAGCAAGCTTTGCCTTTGATACCTGGATCTGGAGAAATTATCAACACTGATAACCTTATCAAGTATGTTTACAAAGTTTCCACAACTTCAGTATTTGTAATGTAGTCTGGCTTTTTAAGTCTTTCCCTCTATCACTATTAATAGAAGTTTTAATACACATCGTTACAGTTGCAATTTCTGCTGTACTACAGTTTATTTGCAAATAATTCCACTACACTCTCACTCAGCATTTCTAGTTAAGTCAATCCTTGTCCTTTCATGTTAGCAGAAGACGTAATATGCTGTCTGGACTTAGCCTTTTTGGTAACATTTTCTGCTGTCCTTTGCACTATGTCTTCCCAGACCATTTTGTTAACACTTTATCAAATTTCTTCTTAGAAATATGTTGGTTACAGATTTTATTTCAGGGTATAATTCAGCAGTAAAAATCAGGGGCAAGTCTGTATTCAGTTTCAAAATATGTGTTTGTATTTCTGTATGCTTGGACACTTCACTGATGTACTCAAGTAGCAATCAGTTCCTCAGTTCTTTGCAGACTGAGGAACATAGTATTGACATAGTAGTACTACTTAAAGGTATAAAGTAAAGCCAGTTAAGAGATTAAATAGCCTCAATATGGTCAACGTGGAAAGCACGTAGTAGAGCAGAGGGGAAAGGGGGGAGCTATTTTTATTATTTTTGTTAAAACAAACACACACACAAAACCAAACCAAACCAAAAAAAAAAACCAAACCAAAAAACCCAGGGGGGAGGTCTTCACAGAAGTCATTCATTTTGTATTCTAGAACTGTCGCTCATTTTAGTGGCCAGCTGAGCCCAAACCAGGACAGATTACACTTTCATTAGCAGGTTTAAAATGAAGTGCATCCTTAAATGTAGTTTTAGATCCACCAGATGTTTTGGAGACCAAAGTCTTAGAAGGATTCCGAAAACAAACACATGAAGGAAAAAAATAATCTGTAGAAGTTTGTTAAGCACTAAAGTACCACTTTTGGTTCAAGAACTTCCTCAGCTGTTAATAGTTGGAAACTGACACTGAAAAAAGTACTGCTGAAGTCTTGCCCTATTCCTTAAATCTCTGAGTAAGCATGCAGTATTAGCTGCTTTTAGGCAACTGCTCTTTTTTTTTTTTCTTTTTAATGTTGCAATACAAATAGGTTTGATCATGTTCCATTGGTGACACCTAATGGAGATGTTTTGATTCAAGACCTTAACTTTGAGGTAAGTTTTTTTTTTTAATATCATAGAAAACTATATTAATATAGAATTTTAAAGTGAAGATGATAATTTCAGAGGTAATCTGATTTATAAAAAATATGGCAACCAAAATGGAGAGGTGCTTTTATGGTATGCTTAATTTGAATAAAATTAATTGTCATTTTAGTTAAAAAAAAAAAAGGCCATAAGCTATTTTCAAAAAAAATGTTTTTGTTGTTACAAGTGTGTTATCTTCCAGCTGCAATTGGTGCTAAACTAGTTGGAAAAAAATAATTATTGGTTGAAATCAGTCATTGTAATGTCAGAAAGTACTATGTACAAAGATACCAGCTTGTCTTATTGTTTGTAGAAGCTTTCAGAAATTCTTTCTCACTACCTTTTTAATGTGTTTGCTTTGCGTTTTTAGGTTCGATCTGGTGCAAATGTTCTGATTTGTGGGCCAAATGGTTGTGGGAAGAGCTCACTTTTTCGTGTTCTTGGTGAGGTAAGGGAACTTTAAGTAAATGGGGGACAATCCAAACCACTGTTGTAATTGGACTTTTTTGTTTAAGTTTAAACCTTTTTCTTGTTGCAGTTGTGGCCTTTGTTCGGTGGGCGTTTAACAAAACCTGTAAGAGGAAAGTTGTTCTATGTTCCGCAGGTGAGGCCAAGTACTTTAATTGACAAAAGCTCTCTTTCTTCTTACTTTGGCTATGTTTAGAAATATTTGACATTCCTTTCCCCCCCCCAACTGTATCTCAGAGACCGTATATGACACTTGGAACACTCAGAGATCAAGTTATATATCCAGATACTTTAGAAGATCAGAGAAAGAAAGGAATTTCTGACCAGGTAATGATAATTAGTTCATTAACCATTTGTCTTGGTTAACATGAGTAATGCTTCAGACTTAAATACTGAAATTTTTGTTAAAAACACTGCATGTAGTTTGTTTTTAATATTTGTCAGGGTTGATAGAGCACCAGTATAATAGTATAATCCTTTATAATATTCTTTTAATCATTTCTTTATTAAGTTCACTTAAGCTCTATTTGTCATTCCTGTTTCAATAAAAGGTGCTGAAGGAGTACTTGGATAATGTCCAGCTGGGTCAAATCTTGGAACGCGAAGGAGGCTGGGATAGTGTTCAGGATTGGATGGATGTACTCAGCGGGGGAGAAAAACAGAGAATGGCAGTATGTCTCAAAAGCATAAATACTTAACAAATCCTGGACATAGGTTGAAAATGTTACCTGAATTGTAAGCGATTTTTGTTTACTGAATGTTAATATTTTACTTAAAGAAAAAAACTCCTGAAATGTGAAATACCTGAATACTGTGAAAACAACCTAAAATAGAGCCCAAATTTAGGCAACTGCTCTTTCTTTTTTTTCTTTTTAATGTTGCAATACAAATAGGTTTGATCATGTCCCATTGGTGACACCTAATGGAGATGGTTTTTGTACCCCAAATTTAATGGGAAATGTTGACCTTTTACCACACCTTACACTTTGATTATATAAACAAAAGTTCTAAAATAATCTGTTTTTCACAAAAATAAAAGTAAAGATAATATACAGCTCTCAGATTTTCAGGCTTCAGTGGGTGCCAGCTTAAATTCCCTTGCCACAGTGAATTTTTAGATACTAATTCTTAGTTTAAATTCTAACACTGCATTATTTGTTGTAGTTCTGTATCCACAGTAGCTTTTTGGTTTGCGTTCCAGATGGCAAGGTTGTTTTATCACAAGCCCCAGTTTGCAATTCTGGATGAATGCACCAGTGCTGTTAGTGTTGATGTAGAAGGCTACATTTACAGCCACTGCCGAAAGGTAAGCTCTTTGTTTCTAGAATTATAACTCTGTATGTTAACAGGAAACTTAAAATGGTACAAAGTGCACTCTTCCTTATGCCTAGAGCAGATTAAAAAAACAAAAACAAAACAAAAAAAGTTAGAAGGGCATGCGGGGACCCTTTATGCACACTAGAATTCAATAGTTGTTTTGTGGTATTAAGGTAATTTAGATGTACATGTAGCCTCTGTACATCAGAGAACTCTTACTAACTGGTAAGTAACCTTACTTTTCCTGATAAACTCTTAGAATGTCAAATTAAGATTAAATAATCTAAAATTTTATACTTTTTTTGTTTTTCGAGAGGTTGCTTTTGGCCTGGGCAATAGAAGTGAAAGATGGCAAATTAACATTTCCATCTCTTTTGAGATCTGAAAAGCCAAGCACTCTAGGAAAACATGATGATATTAAATACAGTTTTCTATTTTATTTCCCTGTTATACTCACCTTTTCAGATTCTGCGTAGTGCCACATAAAACATCAATAAGGTTCAATTTCACACCCCTAGCTTGGGAAAGAATGGGCTTGAAATAATATTAATTATTGAGCAGCAGTATTCTCAGAATGGTAATGGAGCAAAGCTGTGCATCCACTGAAATATGTTCTTGAAACTTGAAGTGGGAACTCAAGGAGCCCTCCGTAGTAGTAAACTGACACTAGACGAGGACTCTGCAGAGGAATGGACAGTATTTCTTGAACTAATTCAACCACATTAATGTCAATACCCTGACAATTTTCTAAGTCTGTTTTGCACATACTTGTTATTCTGTTAACTTGAATGTTCATTTGTACTTTTGTTTTAGAGTTACTGTTGGCAGGTGGCTAATGCATATTATGGAAAAATAGAATTCCTGGTTCAGCTGTCCTTGCAGAAAGAAAAAATGTTAACTGGTTTTATCATCAGAGTCATTTTGTCCTTTAATTGGTGCTACTGTTAGGGGTGCATAATTAACTGAGTTGCAAGGAAATGAAAATTATTCACCTTTAAATTGTCACTTTAAGTTTTCATTTCATTAACTGCTTTTGTGGTTTTGGGTTTTTTTTTGCTGTTAAGGTAGACTTCTTTTAATCACCAGGTTTATTGTTTTACCTGCCTCCTACCTTCCTACTTACCTCCTGTGCCCAGTTCATTCTGTGTTTTGCCAAATCATTAGGCGCGAAGAATGGTGAAATCAATTAAAAAAGATGAATCCCTCCTGCTTTTTTTTTTTTTACTGCAAAATCTTGTATTAAGGCTACACATATGTACCATTAATAATAGAGTCTGGAAGTTTGTGTTTATGAATTTAAGCTCTTCAGCTGAGATCATGCTGAAAAATAAGTAACACCTAACCCATGAGAAAAATTAACTGCCTTACTGTGTGTATTTTCTTCATGTAGGTTGGCATCACTCTCTTCACTGTCTCCCACAGAAAGTCTCTCTGGAAACATCATGATGTATGTAGTCTTTGCTTTTGCTAAGGATATCTGTAGGTGATAGAGGTTTTGTTGTTTGACTTTCTATTAAATTGACTTTACAATTCAAGGTGTTCTCATTTTACGTGCTAATAAGTCATGTTGAGTTTTTTAAAAAAACTTTACTTTCATAATCCATTTGCGCTATTTGAAATATTCTTACACTTCTAGTTATGAAGGGAAAAGTAACCAAAAATCTTTAAATGTATCTATAAATCTAGCCTCAAAAATATAAAAGGCTCACCAGATACTTAAGTCTTCTTTCTTAGCCTCAAAGAAACACTTGAACCAGAATCCAGTACACAGCATGGAGTTTTTGCTTTCAAGATACCTAATATATCTACACATTAAAAAAAAAAGTTAATCTCTAATACATGGACTTCTTTTCTTCCAGCTCAAGATTTTACTATTACTTTTTATGCAGACAGACTATGTGTGTGGGGAAAAATACTGAATTAATACACAGGGATGAATATGTACCTTAAGTATACTGTCATGCAACCCAAGATAGCAGTGTTAAGTCTAGGTGTGACCATTAGCAGACTGATGGATGATATGAACAAAACCAGTTTAACTGTTTTTGCAAAGGCAATTGGATTTAATGAAACATTAGGTGGGAGAAGCTTGCCCTCTGGCTAGCTGAGTTTAAGATTTTGCATTAAAACTACTTCAAAATATAACTTATTTAGGAATTTATAGACCTGGTAATTTTTAGGTGGTTGATAACATGCTCTTTTATTTCAGTTCTACTTGCATATGGATGGCAGAGGAAACTACGAGTTCAAGAAAATAACCGAAGACACAGTTGAATTTGGATCTTAAAGTCATGAACTGAGCTGCTACAGAGACTGATGATTACAGGAAGTGTGTAGAATGACAGACATTGTACAATAAAACTACTCAGCTTGTTTTTTAACAATTAACTAGGATAACCCAAAACAAGCTGTTAAGCGTTTACTATTATGTAGGATATTGCTAATTGTGTATATGTTGGTTTAATTATTGATATGTACTAAGAATGTCCTTATTCTTGTGGTTTAAAAACCTGCCTAAATTAAATTGGGCTTAAATCACTGTAACCTGATTCATCCTGGGATGCAAACCATTTGAAATCAGCTGATTTGACTTTTGTAGACCTTCTTTCCCTTCAGTGAAAAGCCCTGTTAAAATTAGGGTTGCTACCTCTCTTGTTCCTGCAAAGCAGTCTTGGATTTTTGCTCTGTTCTATGCATATTTCTAAGTTATCTCACATGGTGCAGGACATCTCCCATCTTCAGATCTGTGCCCTGTTAAATGAAAGAGCCTTTTCCTTGACCAAGCCTTGATATGTAGCCGATATGCCCTTGCTGATAAAGGATGGACTGAACCTAAAAGACAAAACTAATTCCTTCTGCTAAAAAAATTAGGCTTGTTCTTTGCTGGGTTTTGAATTCTCTGTAACATCTGTCTGTCCATGCAATTCTCTCTGCTGCTCAGCAATCCCATTCTCTCCCAATTTAGCAAAAGCTTCATCCATCCCCCACTCTGGCTGCCTTTTTTCTGTCAGGTAAATACTATGGTAATGAAGAGTTGAGAGGAGGTTGAGGGAGGAAAGGACTGACAAAAAAAGAAAGGGAAAAGTGGTGTTCCTTGTATCAAACAGTCTCGTGCATGTTTTCAGCTCTGAAGAAATGAATGACTCCCATGAGTAGAATCAGAGAAAAGAATGGGGGTCCAGTCATTCTTCTCTTGAAATCAGTAGGGGTTAGAATGGACTCAAAAATGTTAATCTGTGAAACAGCAGACTGTTGTCTGTCCTGTGTGTATTCAGTCCTGTAATACAGCAGTTGCTTTTTCTAAGTTCCTCCTTTTCTCCCTCTTCAGAAAATCAGATCTCCTCATGGTTTTAGCTGCCCTTCAGGTCTGGGTTTGAACGTAAAGACTTCCTGTTTGGTCTTCTAGGCTGTGAAGTCTAAAATGATGCTTTAGTCCTCCACATTTATTATGTTATTTGTCATGAGGTTTCTTGATTTCTGATACAAGTTATTCACTAGTGATTCTCGCTGTTGTCTAAGGATCTCTAGTCTCTGCTGGTTTTCGTGTTCCAGCTGCCAAATCCCCTTGAAGAAACCAAACTCTTTAAATAGTTTACTGTTACCGTTTTTTCCATACAAATGATTACTGTGGTTGCCATGTGACTTTGACAAACATAAATGCAGCAAGGTGATTTTTGTGATCATGGAATAGGAAGGTATAACTCAAACAGAATTGCTGTTTAGGCTTTAAAACAAAAATTTACAATACCTGTTGTACAGTGAAGGTCTAGTAGTTTTTTAGTGTCCATATAAGATATAATAGAGGAATGCACTACATGAAGGCATGCATAAAATATGCAATAAATCTGTTCTCTGTGCATCTTTTATCAAGGGTTTAGATTAAAAACAAAACCACTTTTTTATAAGATGGATATGTACTTGGATGCACTGCTGTCTGTTAATTTTTACCCAATTCGATTAGTCATCATCTTTCACATTGAAATTGCTACCTGTTAATATTTTTCCTTTTATCATAGTTCTTGCCCATACCTGTCAGTGCTACTATTCTTTCATAGTACTCAAATGCAAACAGCTATCCTGGTATAAGAATCTAGTGACCACAGTAGATTGATAGTATAACGCATCAATGAAAAAATCAAAAAAGCCTCTCTGAAGTTCAGTGTATTCAAGAGAAGAAGGTACCAGAATAAATTTTTGTGCTCAGTCCACAAGAAGGCAAATAGATATCTCATTTTACTAATTATTTTTTTTCTGCTCGTTCAGATTCTCACATCAGCCATAACATAGCAGGTAGCAGCATGCTGTATGTGAGGTGGTAGTCTTTTTTTAATTATAACCGTGAAAATATGGATGCCAGATAGCTATTTTTTTCTTTTTGGTGAAAGTTCTCAGCACAAATGCAACTTCTTCCCTTGCAAGGGATGTTTTTTATTAGCCTTTTAGAGAGAGAAAGGAAAAAAAAGAATCTCTAAAATGAGAAAGTTGCTATTATCTTTGTGACTAGGGCAGACTTTGCAGTGGAGTAGTGAACTTGGGATACTTTAATGTATTTTTAACACTGACAAGCAAAACCACACACAGCACAATTATATAGCACCCCAGCAGCCAATCCCAAGGTACTTTACAATTCAAATTGGTTAATAACAGAGTTTTGTGTAATCTCAGATTTATTTTAAAAACTAATAGCAAAAAAAAAAAGAAATTAAAAATCCAACTCCATAACCAAGGAGGAAGGAATAGGTTTGCCTTTAGATGCCATGAAGTTCATTGAAACTGAGGATGCTAGTGTATCTCCTTAGGGCCAGGACTTAGCGTTTCTAAATGTACTGGAAGGAAAGAAAAATATTCTGTGCTTGATTGTAAGAGAGGCTTATAAAGAAAGTATAGAAAAGAATGGTGTTTTAGAATGATATTCTTAAAAGGCCTTACATTAAAGTATTTTGAGATAGACTTGGTCTAATGAAAGATTGTAAAAAAAATCTGATGAAAATGATCCAAGTCTCAGTTCTGTTGCAGAATTGCACTGTGATACTGTATTTTAGCTGTTAGGTCTTTTTAATAGCACAAGTTGGAACTTTATAAATTGGAATTCTGAATTATCTTAGTAAGACAAAGTACTGATGAATATCTCAAACTGTTGGTGCTTTGAAGATGGTACTGGTAATAGTCAGATGGCTGCATTTCAACAGTGGTGGGAAACATTCCTGTATGTAAATACTGTAAAGTGCTTTGGAGGGGGAAATGGCGCTATATAAATGTAAGACATTAAGTGCCTCTGAAATAATAATAAATCTGAAGATAAAATATATCTAGGCTTTTTTTGTTTCTTGATGGTTAGGGATTTTGTAATAAAGCAGTGAATGCCTACTCAACAAATCTCAAGTTACTTAGTGGGCCAATTGACTTGCGTTCAGCTTATAAAGTCTGTAGTACTGTCTGAAATTCACCCTGGAATTGGCCAGGTGATGTCATCCAGTTGTAGGCTTAACAAAAACCATGAGCTCAGTACTGGAAGATAAGTACTTAGAGCAATTGGATTATAGGTGCATTAACCTGTTTTCAGTCTGCACTGATTCTGACCTCCACAATAACACAAAGAAGCATATTGTGTAGCATTCTTAAAGCTCCCTTTGGTTTGTATGTCTCAACATTTCAATTCTTCCTTATGTAGAGGGAAAACATCAGTCCCTGGAACGGTAGAACTGAAGCCACGGAGCAACAAATTCAAACTCCTTTTCAAGGATCAATCCACCATCTTTTGAGGATGTTCAGTAGCCTTGGTCCAGTATTTCTGAATGTTTACTACAACTCCAGACAGTTGTCCCATCTCAGCAAAAATTAAGCTTTCTTGACAAAGACTTTGGGAGGTGATGGTGCTTTCTGCAGGACTAGCATGAGATTGGAGTAAGCTGCAGGTGAACAGAATGCCACTGTGAACCTTGTCATCTTCCATCCCAAGTGCAAAGCATGCTTCACTGCATAATGGAGATATTTTTCTTACCAAAAAAACCCAGCAGGCAACACGCACAAAAATCCAACCTACCTCTGATGCTTGTAATTCTTCTGGGAAAAGTTGGGAGTGTGAGCTACATCCTAGCCAGAAGGCGTGTTGCAGGGATGTTTCTTGCCCAAATGTGGCACTGATGGAGTGGAGTAGATGCACCTGGCTGGACAGCTCAAATACAAGATTACTTTAGCGCCATTTGAAAGCGATTTGTAACATAAGAAAGTTCTGGATGTATTGCCGCCTCATTAGCTCTGTACTGTCTACTAGAGAAGATGACTTGTGAGAAACAAAGCAGCACAGAGTGCTGCCATGACATTTACTTGGCAGGCTTTTTAATTAAATCGCATCTAGTATTGTGACTTAAATGACTTATTGTGCTTCTGCAGAATAGGGAATTCAATCTTCATGTTTCTTAAATCTATAAAGAAGAAATATCCTGTGGCTTAGGACTGGAGAGAAAGTGATTCTTCCACAGGATGCAGCTCTTTGCACATTCAGCAGGTACCAGTGCATTCTGAAGAGGTCTAGAAATGTGAAAAAAAAACCACATTAAAATGGCCTATCATTGGATAGGAGTTAAAAATCCATTATTAAAATTTATATATAATTGTCATAGATACTGTGAGATGTCCATGGTAACGATCACCTGAAATCCAACTGTGAAAAATAGTAGGGGGAAAAGGTTACCTTGGGTTTATAGAAAAAATAAGCCACAATTTTTATCTGTCAAGAAGGAAATCAACAGTATGCAAGTTCAAATTTCTGCTTTTAAAGCTGCTGTTCAAAACACTTATTTCTATGTATGGTGTATTTGCTTTATTAAGTGTAGATACCAGTTGGATTGTGCCAGTCCCTTTCATGAGCATGGAAAGAGGTTTCTTGGTTTTATGAATCAGCGGTGTGGAGCTGTTCTGGGAGGAGGTTGGTTGGTCGGTTTTCCTTTCACATGTTGTGGTTCCAGGCCCTTACTAGTGCTCTGGATACAGTCAGATTTTTATTAATGATACCTTAAACTTCACCTGGAAGTTTAGAATGGCTGTGTATGTTACAGGTTCCTATGATACATTTGCTTAAATGTTCTGATGAAACCCATCCTGTTGTGTGCATTCAAACATAAGATGAAACTGGTTTCATCTTGAAAGAGAAATATAGCCAAGCTAGGTTATTATGAAGGTAATTTGTCTTTTATTTTAAAACCTTAGAAAAAGGTTATCTGCAAAGTTGCTCAGCAGTCTTTGAACTGCTGCATCATTTTCTTTCCTTGTATGCAGAAGCAGAGCCAGATGATAAGCAGCCTGGAACTTCCCAGACAGAAGCTGTCTTAAGGGAGTAATTTGAAAAATATGACAGATTCAGGGTTTAAATAGAAATAATCTGCGTAAACATCTGGTGAAATTCCATGGGGACTGACTTTGGAAACTGAAGATGTTTTACCAGTAATCCTGCAAGGAGTGCAACAGTGTGAGAATAATCACTCAACTGGCATTTTAAAATAGCAGAGGAACTTGGACCCTCCACTTCTGTGGAATATGTCTTTCACAAACCAGGCTTGACGATCACAATCTCTCTTGCGCTGCTTAGAAACCTCCTAGTGACCTTTGGTAAGTCTGAACCATAAAGATTCAATACAATGGCTTTTACTGGCAAAAGGAGCTCTTGTGCCGTATTGCCCAGCTCCATTCCCCACGCTGCTTCTCCACAAACCAACATCCTTATTGCCCACGCATCCCTCGTTCTGGGAAACAAGCGGCTTCCACACATGATGCCCCACCAAAATAGAACAGAACTGGAAAAATGAGGTCAATGCTGTCTGGACAAAATTAAGACTGCTGAGATTGGTTTACTCGGGCAGAAACAGGGAACTCCACCTACATGACTGAGCAAATTTTCTGCATTAAAATAACTTCAGGCACAAATCACAGCTAATTTTTTAAGCTTGATTATAGGAAGTTTGGGGAATACTGCTCTGGAAAAAATACTCCATGTCTGCAATTGAAGAGACAATCTTCTGTGGAACCAAATATACCCTTTTTTTCCATAGACTGAATGGTTTAGTGCAAGCAGGTACAAAAAAACATTTGACTAATTTTAATCGTGAATCATGACAAGGTAAGTAGTGCGAAGACACTCCCCAGAAAAACCTAGCCTTTATTTATTTACTTTATTGTGGTATTCTACTGCGAGGATGTATTGGCACAAAAGCAACAGAGCTAAGAACAACTGTGTCAGAAGCTACTAATGTGACAGTAATAAATGTGACGTAATAAAACACTGAAAGAACAAAGTTTCTATAGAGGTGCTGATAAGCTGATGGATTTGGGAAAAGAATGGTTAAAAAGAAAGGCGTGTGTGCTGGAGGCGTCTTAAAACTCAGATGCAATCATATATTGCAACAGAACTTCTGGAAAGCCAGGAACCATTAGCAAATTTTTTTTGAGTTTAGTAGGGAATTAAGGGCCAAGGTCAAATCTACGCATTGATATTCTTCTCTTTTTTAACCCACAAATGCTAACTAGATAATAAAAAAAATTTAAAATAGATTTTTTTTTCCCCGTAGAATAGTTGTAGTTATAACAGTCCTAAGCAGAGAATTTTGGAAAGGCTGTTTAAGGTTCGTGCTTCAATGTCCACAAAAATCTCTTTGTGCTTAGGGTGTTACCTCTGTGAACTTCCTCTGAGGCACTGGGGTGCACCATGCCGGTGGGATAGAAGGTACTTGAGTAGGTGGGACTGATGGACAGTAGTAGTTCCTGTGTACACCATGTATTTTATTGTCCCCCGGGTTGTTATATATTGTAGTGGGCTGCTTGAGAGACTCTGTACAGAAGAGCAGCCCCTCACCTGGGACCTGTTTTGAATTCTTGTGCCCGTCATTGCCTCTAGAGTGGAAGGTCTTTCCCTCAAAAGACTTTTTTGGGGTTGCTTTTTCAAGACAAGCTCAGCAGAACTCAAAGCATGTAAAGTCCAAAATAGCCCTGGTTACAAACACGGCTGCATTCCAGCTATTCCTATCCAGACCTCTCTCTTCCTTGCCGCTGGACAGATAGCATGTTATCGTGGTTCCAAACATAGCTTGTACTTCAACATAACTTCCAGGGCTTTTACAGCTCAATTTATGCCACGTGCAGTAGTGACGCATTTTCCAGTGCTCCCAGAAGACTTCAGTCTCTTCTCTGAGGTTCTCAGCCCATTCCTCTAAGAGTTAAAAGGGCAGCAAGAGGAATCTGTTTTCAGCATACCGAGGAAAGAAAGTCTGGTAAGAAGCTTAACGTTCATTATGAAAATCTCCTAATTCTGAGGTACTCCTGAGTTTTCTGAGACGAAAGGACAACTTTGTCAGGAGAAAGGAGTGTGGTTTTGTGCGAGCTTTAACACCATTGTGCAAACAATGGGTAAATAAGTACTTGTTGCTACCTGCTGGAGTGTTAACTGGGGCCTTGTTTCCAGCAGTGCTCAAAAACTGGACAAGACAAGGTATGTTAGAACCCAAGGTCCCCAGAGAACCTGGCAGAGGGACACCCCCACCCCCCTCAGGGGGAGAGAGCTGCTCCCGCTCTCATTGAGCTGTTCAAACTATCTGTTGCTCTTTATTATTAGGCAAGAGAAGATTTCACAAATTTCACACGCCCTTTTCCTCCAAATTTTGGTGAAATCTGGATTCAAACTGGGTATCAGTGCACTTAGCCGTTTAGGAAAGTTTGGATTGTTAACATACTGATTATGCCTTTTTTTGCCACTTGGGGTCACCTTTTCTAGGCAGAGAATACCAGACAGGCAGCTGCAGAATGAATATCATAGAGATGGGCCACAGAGTATAAGTTGTATACACGGGGCAACTTGCTCTGATAAAGCAGCGTGAAGAGCAGAAAAGCAACAGATCTGTGGTGCTCGTGGTTCCACTACTGTAGTGACGGCTGCAGCGGTGACATACGATGGTGTGGTTGCACCCTTGATGCTTTATGGAAGCAAATAAGCATGCTACGAATAAAGTGGAAAGATGGAAAATCAGATTGAGCATCGTCTCTGTGGAGACTTACATATTTCGTGTGAACAGATTGCGAAGTATGAAGGCGGCAGAGGGAAAATCATCTGTGTTAGTCAAGGATGTACTCTTAAAAAAAACAAACCAAACTCCAAAATTGACAACAAAGCAAAAAACACGACACCTTTTCCCCTGGAATAATGAGTACTTTTTATTGGAGTAGATTTTAAAATCTCCCTTGTCATTCTAGCTCTTTCATTACACTAGCTTTTTAATTGAGTTATGTGATTACTGAAGAACTAATTAAAAAATTATCATGTGATGTCACTGGGAAAATATTTCTCTATTCAGAGGAAGGAGGTTTTTAATTAAGCTGTTCTTTTGATGAAATAGTTTTGTGAATATAACAACGTCTGAGTACTTCGCTATTTAAATATTTCTTGAAGTAATAAGGTAGAAAATTTGAAAATAAAAATAGAAGAAAATGTGTCAGCGAGGATAACTGAGATCTGGAACTGTGAATATTCTTTGAGTTCAGATTAATAACCTCATTGCTAGTTAAGCCACAAAAATGTTTATATTTAAAGGTGCACCGAGAAAGGCACTCGGAGCAGTGCTAGTGAATGTTCTGGAAGTTATTGATCCAATTACGGTGTCCAAGGGAAGCTGTAGAGTGAAAAAATGCTGCCATGCTATTAATAAATTCTTGATTGTTGATTAAGGTCTATATTCAGGTGCTATATTTTCATTTAAATGAGATCCTAACCCGCTGTTTGCAGAAATGACACAGTGGGTTCTTCTCTGGGGCAGAACAGTAATGGAAATGAGCAGAGGATGGGGGAGAGGAATGGAAATATCAACAAAGGAGCCAGGGGAAGTAAGGAGCAGAAGCGTTGTGAGGTTCTTACAGGAGCAAATTGCTGAAGTATGTCAGTAATAGGGCACAAATTTTGACAAGATGATAAACAGGCACAATCCCTGCAATTGGATGTACGAGATAGGACTTGGCTGTAAAAGCCCTGGAGGCAGTCAACATGGCTCTGTCTTTATTCCCAGGTACCAGCAGGTTTTATTGGAAGAAATCACCCCTGAGGCAATTCTTCCTATGAATTTGCCTAATCCAGCTACAGTTAGAGGCTGAGGAATTACAGGGAAAGGTGTTCTTTCTGGGTCCTTTTGGGGGACATGGAAACGGGCTATATGGGCTGAATGAGAGCCTGTGCCAGAAGAAGCAGAAGGATCTCACTGGTGGGAAGAATTCTCGTCATAAGTTGGAAGGAAGAAGAGATTTGCAGCGCATCTGTCCTCAGCATTGTGCCCCGAGCTTTTGTTGTGTGTCCTGCTGTAGAGCACTGGAGGACATACACCAGCAAATAAGGGAAGGGCAGCTTTCTGTGGCAGTTTCTCTTTGTTAAGGAAATGGGCGTACTGTGTGAGAGATCATACACCGGGCTGAATAACACCACACCTAATGGCTGTGGAAGGATTTTCAGCTGGCCAGTTCCTGCTTCTCTCCTGTCTAGCAGGTTACTCTTTTTTGCTTTTCCTGTCTTTCTCAAACATGAATACCAGGTCTTCTCTCTCTCTCGGTGACAAACATTGACTACAGAAACCGTGGTTATTTGTATGTGGATACAAATTTGTATGTGGATGTTTTTCACTTTGAGGGTGGTAAGGCACTGGAACAGGTTGCCCAGAGAGGTTGTTGAGGCCCCGTCCCTGGAGGTGTTCAAGGCCAGGCTGGACGTGGCCTTGGGCAGCCTGGTCTAGTGGGAGGTGTCCCTGCCTATGGCAGGGGGGTTGGAACTCAATGATCTTCAAGGTCCTTTCCAACCTAAACCATTCTATGATTCTATGTAATACTGTGTAATTGGAAGACTACTCAATTGACCCTTGGGTACGGTACTGCCACAAGCCCCCTCATTCCTCTGTATTACAAACTTCTAAAACTGCATAGCACTCACTACGAAGCTGCAAAACAATCAGCATTAGACCACCGAGCCAAGAAGGTAATCTATCACAGCTGTTTCTTCTCACTTACTTAATGCAGGAACCCTTTGTCCTGAGTTGCCACATAACTAGTGATCCAAGTTAAGCTTATAATCACATTCTTATCATTACATGCCTCTCAGCAGCAGCCTTCTCACAGTGGAAAGCTGAGTCTGCTAGAAATAGATTTGGTAAGCTGTTTGCTGCCATATCTATCATACATACATTTATGAAGTCCTGCACAGTTGTTCATTTTAGGCAAGGGCAGTAATTTTGTTGTCTGTAAGGCTATTAGGGCTGGCAGAAAAGTAGCAGAACAATCTCAGCCTTTATTCACTCCCATGAAGAAGAATAATGTGGTTTTAAAGCCATAATAGAAAATGAAAGTGGCTTATTACAGCACGCAACGTTACACGTTCATTTGTAGAAGGAGAGAACACGAGTGCTGTGTCAGGGAACTCTGCAGATGTTTTTCTCTGCTTGAAATAGTTGGATACCTTTTTCCACAACAGACGACAAGGAGCAAAGCGGAACAGGGGAATCGGGAGCGTCAGTGGGAACGCACCTGCTTACAGAAACCTGCTTAGAAGATACACCGGGGAACTTCGGTGTGTCGGAAAAGCCTGCCCTTTCTCACATCCATCCCCTGGGCGGCTGGCTCCATCTTAAATGGGTGCAGCGCTGAAGTGGCCACATGTGTGTTGGAGATAGGATCTTGTCTTTCTTCCCAGGGACAATACCTTTATTCAACAGCTCCTTTCGTCACCCTGATACTCTGAGAAAGTTAAATCTCTGCATAAAACATTTTGCGTGGGCTCAGTTCACCGGCCCAAGGGAAACTTCCGGAGGTTTGCAATAAAAAGCCCCTTTCTCAACTGTCTCCACAAACAGCAAAAAACCTCTTTGAAACAGGATCTGTGAGCCCCGTGACTCTGGTTACTCAGCATTGTTGGATGATAACATACCGCGGCTAGGGAACAGAAGCGCTTCAGGTTTCTAGAACTTGTGCAGCAGTGGGTCACTCAGGCCATTGAAAGCACTTGTTTGCATTTCTATGGGTGTTCCTTCTTTCTTGCTTTTAATAAAAACAACCTCCCTATTCAGAACAACCCAAAAATCTCTCGAGTATGAAGCATGATTTATAACACCATTCTGTGTAGCTTAGGACAATCAACTGCATGGTCGAGTTTAAAAAATGCTATGCTGTATCCTACAGGTTTTCCTTTTCCTATGAGCTCTTCCCTTTTCTGAGCTCCACACCAAATGAAGCCGAAGAAGCAGAGCAGCACAGGGAAGGGAAGTAATGATGACAGCTCTGGAATGTTTTTAAAGTTACTCCCACAAGCTCTCTCATATTTTTGATTGCTGTTGTAAGACTCCTCCTTCATACAAGTCTTATGTATCAGTAGAAAATGTATTAAGCATTTATTGCACAATATTAAGTAAACAGGTTTTTTTTGGGGGGGGGGGGGGGGGGGGGGCGTTTGTTTTCTTCCCTTTGTAAAAAAGGGAATTAAAGAACAAAGAAAACCCCATAAACCAGACTCACACGTTCACAGGAATCTTAATCCATGCAAAGAAGATATCTATATTACCGCACGGATGAAAAACATAAAGTACAATTCTGTAAAAATTGGTCAATTGTGATATTAATTTTTTATGATGTTATTTCTTCTCATAAATGCAATGGATCTCTTCCTTCAAGACATGTGTAAAGCTTTGAGATGTACAGCCAATTAGTGCCAACCACAAGATGCTTTTTTTTTCCCCCCTGTTCTCTTGATTTCTTTTTATTTGTGCCTATGACCACTGTTAGCAGCAGCAGTTCTCACCTCTGGGCCAGGCCCCATAATGCCTTGAATGTACGTTAGTACCACAAGCGGTACAGACAGCACTGCGGGAACCCCTGCGTGGTACATCCAAAGAGATGTCCAGTGGACTTTCCATGAGAATGAGAAGCTGTGAGTGCAAACACTGAACAATCGCTCACATAAGCAGACAGAAGAAAAGCAACTGAGGACTCTTCAAAACATTTTGTCGGTTCACGATCTGTGGCTTCTCATATTTTTATCCGCAGAAGTAGTGGGTGCCCTGGTAGTCTATTTTGCGGAGTCCTGGTTAGACTTCTGGCAGGTTGCCTACACTGCTGTTGCAAGACAAGTTTCCTAAATCTGTTTTTAATTTAGTTCTGGAATGAACACTGTGCTTCATTTAAAAAAGGAAAAGAAAGCCTTATTTTCCCAGTCACCTTTATTTCTCTAGAAAAGTATAAATTACCATCATAAATACAGATATCACCAGTATAAAAATTAGATTCTCATTTATAAAATAAATATTAAAATAGTCAAAGCAACAGGTACCTCCAAATCCCATCACCAAGATGATTTGAATCTGTACCACATAAACTATTCCTTCACCGTTTAATTAAAAATAATGTTCAAAATGCAGTAAATACTGCTACCTACTCAGTGCTTGCACAAAATGAGTTACTACTGACTCAAAAACTGCAAAGTATTTGTTTTAACACTTACTTGGAGCCATCAGACTACCCTGTCTGTATAACTCTAGGTGTAGTGTAATCCAGACGTGCTTTCCAGACGGATAGCAACTACCTCCTTCAAGAGTGTTCGTTACAAGCCGCCAGGTACAGCAGTTTCAGTTTGTTTACCTTCGATTGTCTATCTCCAAAGATAAATAGACCAAGTCAATTTCACCCAAGAAGTGCAGAAATAATAGTAGCATCTTTGTCACATCTGAACTAACAGATCATTTCACCAGTTAATAACGTTAAAAGAAAGTCAGATAAATACAGGTTTTGTTTCATAGAAACAGAAAGATGTTCCTTTTAGTTAGGTAAAGGACACATATTTTTCAAAAGTAGTGTTTTTTTCCCCTCACAAGTACCATAAATCTGGCTCAGTAAGGCCACGCTTTCAGGATGGCCGTACCTGGTCAAGTCAAAGGTCCATCTAGTTCAGAATCCTGTTTCAGCCAGGGCGATAGAAGGAGCTTGGGAAGAGTGTATGAGCAGGGTTAGGATATTGTACCAGATCGCTAGAATACTCTTCCAGCCTCCAGCCACCAGTGGCACAGGGCTTCCTGATACCTGGATTTTTCACCTGTGACTGTCTAATGGATTTTTGACTCCGCATAAAGTTTGGGCTTCAAAATTCCTGTATCAGAGAAGCTAAAAGGCTCCACCTAATTACCCAATTTATGTTTTTTTGGGGGAGCTTTTTTTTTTTTTTTTTTTTTTTAATTTCTCCTTAGACACCATTGAGAGGTTCCTTTTCTCTTGCAGCTTTTGCTTTCTTGCGTTTACACAGGATCACTGATAGGACAATGGCGAGAGTGATGACCGCAATTGCTATCACTGCTATGATGATAAAGACTTCGGCTCCATATTCTGTAGGGGAGGGAAAAAAATTCAAGATTCAGTTTTCAGAAGCCATAATGTCACAGTGCCACAAACTCTTAGAAGCCACTCCACTGAACTAAAAAATACTTTCTGTATTTTACAGTATCACAGATGGGTAGTGACCACCTCAGTGTGAACTGAATTAATTTTAACATTAATTTGTTGGACAAAAGTAAAGCTTTATTTCACCTGGTTCTCTCTAGGTTTTAATCTAGTTCAGCTGGTGCACTAAAATGCCATGCTACCACCATAAGAATAAATCAAACCATTCCCCCTACCCCTGCATTACTTCTGTGGAACTAAGTCCAAGTGGAAATTTATTCTAGGTTAGAAGCTAGAAAACACCAACAGAAGATTTCTATTCAAGTTGTAATTTACTAGAATTCAAATATTGTGATAAACAAAAATATATATCTAGATAAGAAAGTTAATTTGGGAGAGTTAATTTGCCAATTTTAGAAGAGCTTTTCTGCTTAGAGTGCAAATATTCTTATCTGGTGGAGAAGAAAGATGCAGCACAGCAATGTGATATTATTTAATAAATACTGAGGACTTTATATTGAATAAAGTGCTATCCAGATTGTTTGTCTGGAATTAGACTGGCTGATTCACCAACCACTCACTAACTTTTTGCCAGTAAAGAAGTTAATCTGCCAACCTTTGACCTTGTAATGTAACAGTAAAAGTCTTACTCTCATCATCTGCTTTTGAGATAATAACTGAAGTTCAGTTCAGACTACAAGTCAACGGAAATGCCTGTTATGTAGGTTTCCAGCACTCCTCCTATGTTAAAGAGCTATTCCTTCAAGCACTAACTACGGGACCTGTTATTGGAAGGATCTGAGGAAAACAATCAGAAAACAAAAAAAACGAAGCTGAAGGCTAGTGATGAGATCTGAAACCTCAGTGACCAGTCATCAGCTCGAACAATTTAAAACTAAGCAAAATAGTTTAGCAAAACTTTAAGACCAGCCTCAACTACCTAAAGATGGTGGACTCTTACTTAATGTGAATTCTTCCCATGAGTTTCCATGTTCAGCCCGTGTCCTCTCACTTATACAACAAATAATTTATTTTGTAACTTAGGCATCACAACTTAAAGAGGTATAAAAATACACTCAGAATCAAAGAGACTTTTTGTTAGAATGCTAAAGACTGCATGGCAAACTTCACCGGATACCTACCATCTAAGATATTTCTTCCTACACTGGTGCAAAGCACCATGCTTTCTTGACCGTTACGGTTTTCTCTGCGGGAGGGAACGATTCCCTGTACGTAGAAGCAGTAGTTCTTTGTGCTGTCAACGCTTACGTCAAATGTATGGCTTTTTGTTGTTGCATCTTTCTGTAACGGAAAACAAATATTTCAAGAAAGCGTTCTTTGCAAAAATGTTAGCTTTTAAGGTAGCACAGAAATTGCGTAGCTATAATATAGGTACAGAATACGTGAAAAGTAGAGTTAGAACTTACCTTTCCAGAACTTTGATCTTTCCAGTAGTAGAGTTTGTATTCCAGGTCATGTTGGAAAATATCTCGAATACTTTGAAAGCTTCCATTAGGAAATGCATACGGTGTAAGTGGATCTTGGAACACAACATTCAGTTCTGAACCTTTTTGTGTGTAATTCTGTATCTCCGGTTTTCCAAGAACAGCTAAACAAACATTTTTAGAATTAAAAAAGTGGCATAATCTTTTCTATGCAACATGCTCTTTTTTTCTTCCTCCCTCCACTCCCTTCCCTCCTCAAATCTATTCTAAGTTTACGGAGCCAAAGTAATACAGTGAAATCCTGGATTATTAACAAATATCTTCATCTGCCACACAATGTTAATAAAATGGTCTACTCACTGCAGTGAGAAACAAATGGCAACTAAAATCTTACACACTCCCCTACTACAGGGAAAGCTTTATGCCTAAACATCGTCTTCTCAGGTATCAGTATGGCTACTGTAAGAATCTATAGGAAAAACCTTTAGGTCCAATCTAAACCTTGTTTAAGTCAATGGAAGTAATCTTGAAAGGAAGTTTATAAGATTTAATTGGCAATCCTACTTACTCTGACTGTAAGGAGTAAATTTTTCAGAGACTGCAAAAGGTGGTTCTTCAAAGTTATCCATCCCCGTGGGCATTATAGACAGTACGTGTGCTGTATAGGTCTCTCTTACGTTCCTGAGCACATCCGTAACATCACACTCTGTTTCTGCTGTCAGTATGCATTTTTTTTTGGTGTCAGATGTCTGTCTGCAAGAGCAAGAAAGAAGCGTCAACACTTTCCAAGCAGACTTTTACGTATTGAGATATGTTAAAAAACATTTTTTCCCCTCAGTCTAGATTTCCCTCATCCGGTAGAACAGTCTTGCAAGTGTACTAGGCTGAGAAGAAGAAGAACAAAACCTCAAAACCCACTATCCTGTACAGCTATATTTCACAACTCAAAGTAGAATCAAGTAAATCAAATATGAGCCATATTAATTATAGAAATATGTTATTGGATATGTGTATGACTTAAAAATTCAATCTTTTATATGAATTGAATAGAAAACATAAGTAGTTCTGATTTTGTATTTTTCTGCAGTTGACTTATTTAAAAAATATAAGATGCATAAATCACTTTGAAAGTGTTATTCCTGATGCATCTGAAAACTATTGCCTTAAGAAACATCAGTTGTCCTAGGAAGCTCTGTTGACACTGATATTAATTGTTTAATGTGACAACAATCTCCCCTCATATATGTCACTTGTGTTTGCATCTATGCAGGTGCAAATGTCACTAAGAACCAGACAGTAGCAGCAATTTTCATTGCAGAATTACAATAAAAAAATATTGACAAAAAAACATGACCCATGCACTTCTCTTGATTTTTAAATGATAGAAAGCAGGTCCATTTACTTGAGAAATACTACAGAAACCAGGAAAAAAAGTGTTAATTCCCCATTTCACTTCCTAATAAGAAGGAATGGAAAAAACAGATTAGATATTATTGCTTCAATTCTTTTCCCTGCTTTCGATGTTGAACTAAGGAAAAGAAAAATTGTGTGATCTCAGCTGAAAGAGCAAGAGTGCCGACTGTTTGGAATTAACAAATGAATTTCCCCCAAGTAAGCCATGTTTTATTTACGAGTCGCCTGAACTCCCTTCTCACTTCACCAGATTTCTTATAACAGCCCAGATCAGTTAGTGACATTGTTCTAGAGATGCCTTGAAAAGTGACAGAGGAGATTTGATCTTTGTGATCAAACAAATGTAGTCTGTAAATGTACATAGATGAGAAAGCAAACATTTAAGCACACTTCATCCATCCAAGAGCAACTTGTCTAAAAAGTGCTTCCATATCAGAACTATACCTGATTCTATACTGAATCTTGGGCAAACAGACTTCCATTTTTTCCAAGCACAAATGGCTGGAAAGAAACTCCAGATTCATAAATTTCATAAAATTTATTCTGCTAAGTGTGTGCTTCTAAGTCTACGAATTTAATCACTCCCTTAAAGAATTAAAGGGCACATTAGGCCATTGCACTGGTATTTCATCCATTAGTCATGGGAGAGCTCTCTTTTTTATGCCACTTTTACAGACAGAGGAGACTACGCTACCATATTTTCATTAATATGTAGGAGAGTTGATGATGCAGTTTCCCTTTGGGGCATGTTTAATAATGGTCTATGAATTAATATGGGAGCTAAGAACAGCACAGATTTACTACTGAACTTCATGGAATTTTTTGTGCAGTATTGGAAGTAGTGTTAGACACGTCACATAAGCTGGCTACTTTTTATGTGCACGATATTTCATAGCTTACACAAAACGTGACGACAGAGGAAGTCTCGACAGAGGTAGATGAACAAAGGTAATTTTTACTATTACCCAGCAAGACAAATTATCCATTTAGTGTGATTCATCGATTAGAATAAAGCGCAGACTCATATTTATCAGACACCTCCCAAGACTAAAGACTCAGTCCAGACACCTTGAAAGACATAATAAAGGTGAAGTTCTGTCAATACATGGTATGTCAGATTGAGCGTCAACTTCTTCCAAGTATTCTGACCTAGGCCTCCAGTGCAGCTGGCCTGCACCGAACCCCAGAACTCAAATACTGGTCTAAAGCTCAACTCTCCATTTCTGAAGTGGGCAAAACCAGAAGCTTGAATTGGGTATTCTTGCAGTTGGATACAAAGAAGTATTAGCAGCTGGGTTGGCAGTTTTCCCAAATCCTCATGTTTGGGCTCTTTTCCTTTTACATTCAGTCTCAGAAATATTTAAACACACTCTATCTGCATCTTCTTCAGTTGCCATTAATGGACACACCTTGGTGTTATTTACTTACCCATGTATTTCTACTGTATAGAAGTAACCTGTCGGTTTTGGTTGCCATTGTAGTATAGTTTTAAAATTGATTGAAGACCAAGTTATATTAACTGCTGTCGGTAGTTCTGGATTGCCTTTAAACACAGAAGAGAAGAGTGCTGTCAGTCATATTATATGTAACTCCTGGTTCCCTGCAGTCACTGTTTAGTTACATGAAGCAGTTGCTGTTAATTGCTACTTGGAAATGATCTTTTGGGGGAAAAGGTTCAGTCCTGCCCTCTGGGCTCATGCTCGTCTTACTAAAGGAATGTGTCCTGGCAGAAGTGAGAAATAGGAGAAGAAAATTATTTTCCCTCTTATAACTCTCAGGTTGCTGAGGTAACTTATTTGGAGTTCTGTCTAATGCTTTCCTTTTGATCCAAGACCTCTGAAAAAGCTACAAAAGCTTGAAGATACCCGTGAGAATGTCCAAGCACCAAACAAACGCAGTGTAGTTCAAAATCATGCCTGGCTGTATCTGCTGCAGAAGGTGTTAGCCCCTAGTTTCCCCATTAATTTATTTTGGGAAGATAAAATCTTTAAAAATCAGCGGTTGCCCTGCGTGCTTCCATCTGAGAGGGGCTACCCCCAGATGAACTCGTGGCCCACGCACAAGCGGAAGGGAGGCCGTGGTGACCCGCAAGCCCGCCACCCCGGCAGACACCACCGCTGCTTCGGGGAACCGCTGGGGAGGAAGCCGTAGCGGAAAACCCCGCACAACCTCGGTAACCTCTGGAAATCGAGCGTTTCCCTGAGCTATATCCTAATTATTTCCTAAATACCACCTTCTCTGCCTCTCCGACAAGCTGGGAACTGGGGATGAGAGAAAGAAATCTTGCCGGTCACTCCTTGTCACCGTAGGTCAGCGGTGGTGGCCAACTGCCACCCACTGACACCCCCCCTGCCCCCCCCAGCACCGACCCGGCTATGGTCATGACGGATCCCCCCTCCCCAAGAAGGAACCGGCCCTGGGCTCCGCCGTCGGGGTGCTGAAGCGGAGCCGGGTGGGAGCGGGGTCCCGCCACAGCCCGAAGACGAGTGCCGCTGTCCCGCCACGGCCCCGCGTGGCACAGCGGCCGCCGCCGGCGCGGGACGGCTCTGCGCGGGGTCCCGCGTCTCCCCCCCGTGTCAGAGGGACCGAGTCCCGCCGCTGCCCCGTCCGCCCGGACCCGCCGTTCCCCCCTCGCCCACCCCGGTGCCCCCTCCCGCCGTTACCCACCGGCGGCGGCCAGGCGCCACAGCAGGGCGCTCAGCAGCAGAGCCCGACCTCCGGCCTCCGGCAGCATCCTCGGCGGCGGGGCGGCCTGTGTGTGCGTGTCGGGAGGTGTGTGTGTGTGTGTGTGTGTGTGTAGCGACCCGGCGGGGTCCCGGCCAGGCTGAGCGGCGGTGAGCTGTCGACGGGGCGGGAGGCGCCGGCTTATATCCGTGGGAGGAGAGGCGGGGACTGCGGGCGGCTCTCCCGCGGGGCAGCCCGGCGAGGGCGGCGGTGGGAGCGGCGGTGTCCGGCCCGGAGGGGGTCACGGGGGAAGGGGAGCGGGGCTGGCGGAAGCGCTTAGGCACCGCCGGGTTGAGCAAGCGGAGGAGGGGACCTTCGAGGCAACTGGCGTTGCTGTGAGGAGAAAGGGGGCTGAGGGAAGGGGCGGCGCGTCCCCCACCCCCCACCCCGGACGGCTCCGGCCCCGGCACCGTGTCCCCCGGGGGGAGGCCCACCTGGATGAGCGAGCACACCTGGACATGTCTCCCCGCCTTCTCGGTGTCCCCACACGCTTGTACCACCTCTCTCTTCCCCTCTGTTGGCCGCAGGATGGAATACTGGTGGAACTGGGCAACGCTTGACAGCCAGCTCCGACCACCGCCAGCCCTTGGCGGGCTGTCCAGGGCCAGCGGGGCTCCAACCACCTCTGGCGGGCAGCTGATCCCGCGGCAGTGGTGTTGGGTTAATTAACTTAGATCCCGTCCATTCTGAAGGGCTAAGTATGTCAGTTCTTGCCTCACCACCCGAAACGTTTGACACAGCAGCTCAGCCGGGTCACATCCTCTGCTCTCTCGCTCCGTGGAGCCCGTCAAGGCTCCCCTGCCAGGCTGGCCAGCGAAGGAGGTTCGTGCCTTGAGGGATTTGCACCTCACCTCCCCCATAAACCAGGGACCTGCTCACCCTTTTCCTCCAAGCTGACGTGGGAAAGGTATGCCATTTTCACAGGTAACACAGAATCTGTCTCTGTCAGGAGTTGTCCTGAATCTCAGCCTGCAGCCTTTGCCCCCTGACCTCTCTGGGGTATATATGGCTCTTTCTCACCGTCCTGCCTTTCTAAGCAGTTAAAGCAAATTCCCCGAGCCGGGGCTTTGCGGGCTCTGGTTTCGTCTGATGCTCAAGCTCTAGAGGGAGCTGTGCTCGCACCTAGCTCACGGTCCTTCTGCGGGGAAGGTGGGAAAGAGACTGTACAGGAGAACCTATTTTGTAATCAAGGGGTATAGATGCATTTTACAGAGTTAAACTGACTCTTCTTTTTATTTTGATGCTGTTTTGTACAATGTTTTATACCTGGAAAATATAGGTAGGAGGAGAATACTAACAGGGAAGTTTCATATTTAATTGCCTTTAATTTTCATGATTGACACATACTTAGATGCAAGCGATCAGTGCTGTCTCATAATGCAGAACAAACGCATATGGACCAAACTACAGCATCGATTTCAACCAGAGTCTGTATCAGAATTCATATAGTGTGTTCTGAAGTGCACCTAAACCCTGGATTTTTAAATTATCAGCACACCTTCATTAAAATCCAGCCACACACCTTCTAATTTTCCTGCCTTGTTTTTGATCAAATTTCAGCCCTGTCTCTATGCAGCTGTATGTCAGCATTACACCAGCCAAAAAGCTCGCATGCTTTTAACTCTGTAGAATACAGATCTTGTGTGACTAGATTTTCAAGATTGTGACCTTATAAGATCACAGTTGATTTCCAGAGGCCTTTACAAAGAGAGCTAATACTCACTTGATTAAAGAAAAGAGGTGTTTATATAAAACTTTAAGTCACCTTTAGGCTCCAAGTCCAGTTAATTTCCTTGTAGTTTGGTCACAAAAGATGGAAAGTGGGTCAGCGGTGGTTTCCAGCTTTTGTGGAGATGATCGCAGTATCGCCTTCTCCTGCCCATCCTTCTCACTCCCACCTCTTCTGTCATGACCTTCCATACTTGAGACAGGTGGGGAGCCATCCAGACCCTGTCCAGACTAACCAGCTTGACCAGCGTTACCTCATTGCGATTTCCAGCAAGATATTCCAGTGTTCACTAACGCTAGGCTTTTAGATGTCCGGCTGCATGCTGCGCCATGAGGGAAGGAGGCCACCAGTTTACCAGAGTGGTGGGAAGCAGAGCCTGAGCAAAAGGATGTGCATGGATCATGCAATGAAGCAGGGCTTGGGGGTGTTGTGTGGTTAGAGGAAATAGGGTAAACTTTACCAAGCTCGCCATTCTGAGGGAAGGAAGGTGAAGGGAAAATTTGAAAGCCGTGGGGGAAAGACAGCATGCTAAGGGCACAGCGTAGCTAGGTCAGGTTGGCAGGGGAAGGGCATGATGGACAAGGGAGAAGCATTGAGGTGAGGAACTGCTGCTGCTACCACCTCTGCTCTTCTTTCTCCTCTTTCACGAAGTCTCGATGCAGATTTGACCAAAGAATGAGAACTGCTCAGCACTGCCTGCCTCCAGGCACCAACTAATGTGGGAGAGGACGGGAACCCCACACTGCCCGATGTGACCTGATACCTCTGAGCTGGAAGTCTCTGCAGCAGTGAGTGACTTAACTGTGACATTCTGGTCACATTTCCTGCCCACTTCAATGGTATTTCAACACCTCATTTAAGACAGAAAATTTTCCCTCTGTTTCAAGCATATGTTGCTACGTGCAGGCAAACATGCTGACTTAGAGCTCTGGCAATTTGTCTAGAAATTTAGAGTTTGGCTCCCATAGTGGAATGTCAAAATGTAAGCATCAACTGTATACATGTCTCTGACCGATTGAGTCATCCTCTGCTCATTTTACAGTCAGCAGAGAAAAAAAAAATCATTCCTAAGGTGAACTCCATTTTTTCGTAGTATAAGCATCTAAGCCAAGTCAGAGTAATCTATTTAAACACTGAAATAAATGGGGCATTTCTATTGATGGAGGCCAGGATCTTACTGTGACTTTTTAGAATATGTGGAAGACATGCAAAAGCACATGGCTGCATGCTTTAGGTTAGGAGATGACCTCTTCTGTTCTGTGACTTCTTCATGCTGGTGAACTTGGTGGAATCAAGGTTACTCACCATTGGGAAGGTTTGCCAGTTTACGAGCAGATTCTATAGATTTTCATTCCTTGATATGTGTACCACAGAACCAGTCTACACACCAATTATGGGAAAAGTGAGGAGAAAAGTGAAACTGAATTTGTGAAACTAAATTTTTAAGAGATGCATGTATTTACTTTTATCATATGATCTGCCAAATCTCTGCACTGGTTAGCTTAGAGAGAGCTACAAATTAATTTCTTGCTTAGCAAAGCAATTTCGACACTGTGTTTTCTGTGCTATCTTATATAATTGTTGACATGGAAGTGGAATGGCTCGGCTGACATCAGTAACAGATCAGTTTCTTTATGCTGATAGTTTTGCAAGATTGTAGGTAAAATTTTGTAATACTTATTAATGTTTTGAAATTTTGTAGTACTATAAAACACTCATCATTCCATGCTAACATAAAAGTCAGCAATACTGTCATGCCCAATAGTGTAAAATTTACCCGTGTTGAGTAAGATTTGAAATCCCTGGGAGCTTTTTCCATAATGAAATTGCTCCTGATATTTCTCCTTTCACTCGACTTTTCAGATCTTTGTTTAATTTGCCTCAGTGACCCATATGATTGGGTGATTAATTTACTTATACAATTAATTATATTTAATTAAATAAATCAGAAGTTTAGGGAGCAATCTCTGACTTGGTACCTGCTTCTATAAATACCTTAGCATATATGTTGCAGAGCTGCTGTATCAAACTCTGTGTTATAAATGCATACACAGATTCGCAAATACCACTGTCCTTTAAACATTGTGTTTTAGCAGTACTATGAGTAATATATTTGGTAAGTGAAATAGTTTTGTTAGGTATAATATATCCATATATAGCGCTAGTAAACAGGCTGTGAAATTCAATAACATACACTGCATGTACCTGGCATAGGTCTTCGTTCTTTCAAACTTTTTTAGTTCCAACCTACTTTCTAAAAGGAAAAGGCCCTTCAAGTCTTGAAATGAGCGCGAGTTTACATCAACGCTTTCTGCCTGTGCATGTAAATGCCTTAAAATCATCAATTGGTTTAGATTATATACATCCTGTAGGTTGTATTGCAGCCATTTTGTGCATAGGGAGGCAACCGTATTCACCCAGCACTTATGTGGATATGCCGAGAGTCTATGGTGAAGTCAGGAATGTACAATGTCTTGATTTTATAACAGCTTCTGTTCTTGTGTCATAATCACAGGATTATGCTTTCTTTCTTTTTAAGCAAAGAAAAATTTCTATCTATGGAAAGTCTCTAGTGAAGAGAAAGGAAAAATATAGAAAATTAAATTCAGGATGTAGATACTTCACCAGTCTTTAAAAGCTGAGTAACTCGTTTGTACTAATGCTCTGCACCAAGGTATGGAGGATGGATGTAAGAACTAGGGTGAGAGTTCATTAGATACACGCACTGGTCAAAAGTTACTCTGGTCACTGAGCAATTCTGCAGTGCGCTCTGATTATTGCTGGCCTGTTTCTATAGCTACTAAACAGCTGCATCTTCCCTAATTGTAATGTGAATTGTAGGTGGTGACGACACCAATGAACATCAAGTCAGAAAAAGTAAAGAGACTACAAACAAAGCTTGTATAAAAATGGCTATATAGACAAAAGTTGTATTACAGTATTTTTATTTAAGAGGATTTGTAAATGTTGTAAAATTGGTTACCAAGTCCTCTTTTTGATGCACAGAAAACAAATTAGTGCAATTTGACTGACCCCTGTGGTAAGCAATGTCATTAAACTAGTGTAAATGGAGTGAAGAATCAACTTTTCTATCTAAAAGTCGTTGTATTTATTCCTGAAGTCTCCACACCAATGAGAGTCCCAGTGTGGTATAAAATCACATGTAGCTGAACTGAAAATAATAAAATTGCACTGGGATAGAAATAGTTTAAAATATAAATCCAGGTCTGACATTAATGGGACTTCCTTTCACTTGTTGAAAAAAAATCATGAATAAGCAAAATTGATACAAAAATTGAAATTGGCAAAAGATATTTCTCACAGGGGAATCACAGCTACAATATGAATTTCTTGTTGATATTAGAAATCCCAAAGCAAATCTTGGTATGGTTTTCTGATACTCCACTTTCAAAATTAGTTTTGTTACCACTTTAGTCATGCACACATCCCCCCACTTATCATACAGATACTTTAAAAACAGACACTAGCAAAAGAACAAATCTTGTGGGAGTTTTGGGGTCTGGACTGTCTCTGGGATCTGGTGTGGAAAGGATGCCTGCTTGGCAGCCGGGGGGGGTGTCCCGGGGAGGGAGGCTTTGAGCCTTTCCCACACTGAAAATTCTTGTCGACGTTGCTTTGATGTTAACTCCGAATTGCTGGCTGCTTTCCTGTGTCTTACTCACGGAATGATGTGTGATGCATTTATTACCCTATTCAAAATACTGTTTTGCAGCGTTATTTCTTAAAAAGGAATTTGACCTGCAGGTCTGTGTACATGTAATTCCTGTTATCTTCAGGGATGCGTTGGGGTAAATAAGACTGTGTAAATGAAAACTTAAACTACTCTTTGCTTAGTTTGACGCATGGAAGGCTTTTCAGAAAGTGAGTGTCTATAGCAATACCACAGGTGTGTTGCCAGGAGTGGTGAGGTACTGCTGCACCGCTGCACGCAGCTGTGTTTATTTACTGGTGACGCTCTCCTGCAGGAGGGCAAGTAGTTCTGAATAGTAATAAAAGTCGTTGAAGCACAACAGAAACTATGGACGTAGAGACACTAAATTGTATCGATTCCTTCTGTGCCTAGATGCTTTTGGCCAGCCGACCCAAACTGTTATGAGGTTGGATCTATTGTTTGACACTGTGATGCCGTCTGTCTTCCCTTTACTCGGGCTGTTCCACCACCACTGTGAAGTAGGCTCTTAGAGTAATTCCTTTACCCCAGAAGATCTTAAATTAATCTTGCAGATCCTATGCATCTCTCTCATAAGATTTATTTTTCCCAAATGATGCTAGACACAAACGCAACTCACGGACCTTATTTACTTAGGTTTTCTTCCCGTGCCTGAGTTTGTGAGGAAGTGGCCAAACTGAAAAAAAAAGAAGCAACGTAAGTTTTAAGTGACAATAAAACCTGATTAAAAAAAGGCATGTACATTAATAGTAGCATCTTTTTTCATACTGAATCCAGTCTTGGCTCATGACTTTTTAATTAACTGAAAGAAATTAATTTTACTAGGAAGGTATTTATAACTGTCAGTAAAAATAATTTCCCTTCCTCACCAATTGCTTAAAATGCTGACTTTTTAGTAGATGTGGCATATACAAATTCTCAGTGAGGGTAGTGGTAGTGAAATTCAGTGTTCTTAAGAATATTTGGTGTGAGCACGCCTTGAAGGTTAGGCAATTAGACGGGTAAAATAAACAAAACTTCAATTTGAACAAATGTAGTCCCTAGGCTGTCATTAAACCCATTCTTAGGAACTGTGAGAGAGGAAAAGGTAAACCCTACTCTGTTTGACTTGGCTATTACAATGTTTAATCCTCTTGTAATACAGCTTTCTCTTTTGGAGTCATTTGATACAACAAAAAAACATTCTGTTCTAAAGCTAGCCAGCAAAATTAAACTCAGAGTTTCTTTAATATCCTGCATCTCTGTTCTTGGACATTACAGTACTTTGTTGATGCTGCTTTTAATCCTAACTTGGGGGTGAATAGTTAAAGATAATTGGAAAATGGATCAGCTTAGCTATAGGAGAAGAATTCTGGATTTGGCAATCGAACAGAATTAGCCTGCTACACCAGCGTAGCTCATCCGTTGTACAGCTCAGAAGACTTCATTCTGAAATGATTTCTCCACTTCCCAAATCTGCTTATTTGTATCACACCCAAGGAGAGTCAATGAGCTGATCCAACATAGGTTCTACTTTTAAAAAGATATCGAAAGTTCCCATTTAACACTGGAGTATATAGAGAACGTTTTCACTGTCACGTACTTTGAATTACAGTCTGTGCACCAATAATGGCATTAGGTAAATATGGCTTTGCTTCTCCAGCTTCAGATGGTAGATTTCTGTGTCCATTCAGTCATCTTTCTATTCCATCACAGTACCGCATTTCTCTCCTTCCTGAAGAACATTAGTTAAGTAGTGTTGCAAACTGCAGTTTATATGTTACTGTAGTTTACTACAAGACTGAGCATTGAGTGCCTCCTTGGTGGGAGGCAGCCTTTAAAATTCTGGAAGTTTTCTGTACAATGAGAAATGGCTGATTTGTAATGATTGTTATGTATCGGCCACAGTACAGTCTTTATTTTGAGCTTTCTAAGTTTGTATGGCAATTTATTTAGTGAACACATATGTGATCGTAATCATTGAAATTTAATACCTTTTTTGTTTCTCTTTTCCTCAGAAAATGAAGCGTGCCAATGGTAGCTAGAATTGTACTTCATCAAATATTAGTTACTCTATGTGATTAAAGAAAGGTTTTTGTTTAGGGATTTTGAAAATAAATAGTGTTCAGAAAAATACAACTAAACCCCTATCTTATTCTTTAATAAAATCAGAATGGAAAGAACACTATCCAAACACTACATGTATTATCTATTTGACATAATAGTTCACAATTTACTGAATAATTAAATATCACTGTAAAGTGACATTATTTAAAAAAAAAGATACACTAATGTAAATCAGACATAACATTTCCTGAATTAGTTCATTTGTGCCCCCAGTGAGACTTGCAATTTTATTTTAAAGGAACAAAGAAGATACTAAGACTTAAATGGCTAATGCAGCGCCACTGGTTTGGGCTCAGGGTTCATCATCCTGACAAGAAAGAGTGAATTTTACCTTCCAGATACTGTGAGTGACAGAAGGATTTGACTCTTGCTGTTCTCTGATGTCAGTTAGTATTGACAAAATACTGGCAGAGACCATATCACTTCTTAGATGTTCTTTGCTGCTTCAGGTTATTTGTCAACTCAAATCACAGAAGTCAGTATACAGATCTTAAAACTTTAGCCCTGCCAAAATAACTATGCAAATGGAGGGACATTGCTGTTGCTGATCAGCTGCTAAGCTGTCCGGTATAAGGGGAAAGAAACGTCTTAGATCTGATCTAAGAAGAAGGTCCGAAGTGGTTTTCTTGAATATCTATACACTGGTCTTTACAGACATACTCATTCTCTGTACTTGAATGTCATAAACAATTTTAACTCAGCCATTTTAAGGACAAGATGGTTACAGCATAAACTGGTATGAACTAAGGCACAACATTCCTGTGTGTGGAGCAATCCTCGTGTAGCGGCCAGCACCCGAATGCATTCTTTCACCGTATCGGAGGGCTAACAGAGTGCACTTCTACTGACCTGCGCGAATTGATTTAGGAGTTAGCAAAGAAGGGGTGAGGGGAAACTTCCAGTAACCAGTACTTAGCTGGAAAAGCTGTGTGATTTGTGGCAAAGTACTGAATGTTGAACCCTGAAACTCTCAAGGATTTTAAAACAACTGTGTCATTATATTTTGTATTTTAATGCATTGGGAGTCAAGTTAGGGTCTCTTGTAAAGCCTGAGAGCTGGCATTCCAAACTGTTAACTTTGACACATAGCTGTTTGATTAGCTGTGTTTGGAGCTCTGTGAGTGTATTTGAATGGAATGTGAAGTACACAGAGCAAATATCTTCTTAGGTTGAATGTTTTCCTTAGAACAAAGAAAAATTAAAAATTAATAACATTGAACAGTCTGAATTTCAAGTGCCTTTCCTCATAAAGAATATGTACTTTCAGATTATTCTATTAACAGCTAGAGATAGCCTAAGTTTTTAAGTTTGAAAAATTGATTTTATTTGAGTCCAGTAACAATTGCTCTTTCTCCATGATATTTAACTTCAAAATAACATTAGAACAGTTTTTGTTGCCTGGTATCGGTCTCCATCATCTAAACTACACTGGGCCATACTGACTCCTGCTGATACCAACAGGAACATCCTGCACTATGTATCTCTTCCCCTACCTCCTAATTTGGTTCCTTTTGATTTAAACAGTGTGGTTGGTACCTGATTGATACAACGATTGTTGGTATAGGAGGAAAAGTGCCTTTGATATAAAGAGAAAATACTCCTTAGATATCAAAGACATCTAGACAGTCAAAACCATCTCCCTGTAAGCTTCCAATTACAAACTTGGGCTCCTCAGTGCTTTGGTGAACTAGTAGTAAGCAGTATGTCTGCTGGTGGCAGGTCCCCAGGTTAGTGGAAACTTTGAAGTACTACTGCCTAGGTCTTTTCCAAATGCGTATTTTAGCACTTCAAAAGGTTTTGTAGACTCAAAACTAACTTGTGTTAAGACAAAAATCAGAACTATGCACTCTTTAAATAGGCTAATGTAGAATAAGACAGAAGAGAAATAAAAGTACCTGTTAAATTAAACTTCTCTACTCATTCTTTCCTGCAAAACACAGTCCTGTCCTATAGGTTTGCACTTTTCCCCACAATCTTTACTGGGTTGCAATAAACTTGACAGAGTCCCTTTAGGTCCCTAGAAAAAGCTTTTTTTTTTTTTTTTTAAACTCAGTTTGGAGAGTTGGCTGTATGTTTGCTCCCTGATCTTCTCAGCAGTCTCCCATTCTCTGTTTTTATTGCAGGCTCCTCCTTGTTGTCCTTCTCACTCATTCTGTCTCTCCCTTTCTCTTTAGCAGAGGCAACATACAAGACACAATAAACTGCAAACAAACGAATGAGACGGCCTCTATTGCACCATTAAAACAGATTGCAATTCTGCAATAAAGATTCCTTTGTAAGAAGAATTCTAAAATTATCTCACATGCTACAGGCCCTGATTTTTGTGGCTAATCATTAGCTTATATGCATTTGCTTATTTTTCCCTGTGGGCCATTTGAACCAAAGACTTGTCAGTTCTTAAATAGGCAAGTACCACAACCAAATGATATGAATTGTTGCTTAATAACTCCCAAAGACTTGTCAAAAGGTTTTCAGTCTTTTCCAAGTTTATAAAGCAGGGTCTTAGGACTTATTCTAATACTGGCACAAATGCATCTAAAATTCCCATTAAGATAGTAGGGACAAAGTTGTGAAGAAAAACTATTTTTCATCTACAGAATGTGATAACCTCAAGGAAGTGTTATCTGTAGAATCCTTGTAAGCAGCTGTCCATCTTGGACACTGGTGAATGACAGAAGACACTAGTGAAATCAGCTGAGGTGTAGATAATGCTTGTCTGAAGTCTAGCTTTCCACATAACCACTCTTATTTGACCTTCAATGTACACCTGCACCAATCAGCTTAACCTACTTTGATAATGAGCGCTGTGATGTGGAATAAGAGCATGCAGAAGGGGAAAAGTACAGATTTTCCAGGTCCTCCCTATGAAGAAACAGTCCTTAACCATTTTTTACATCTGGGATTCATGTCTAGAAGAATTAGAGTTTGAGCGTTGCCTATAGGTACACAGTTGAACCATTGGTTCATTGAGAACCAGATTCTTCTGAACAGGATGCACAGAAGACATCCCTTCCAAAGAAAGATCTAATCATCACCACAACCCAGAAGTTATAGTGAGTAGGACAAACTGTAGTATTCTCCTAAGGCCTCTAAGTTATAATTGATGTTAGTATGTACTACTTCTTCATTTCCAAAATAGCTTCTAAATCACTATATAGCAAATTATTTACTAGATCTCTTTAAAAAAAAATAAAACAAACCTAGCATTTTCTATCATCACATTTGACTTGAATGGCACTTAACATGCTTTTCATGTAACAAAAGTGCAACTGAATTCAAAATGCATGACACAGACATGCGAATTTCAAAACATGCTGCTTATCAACTTGAGAAGTGACTTTATGAATTTGTAAGTCCTTGAGTGGTGTTCATGAAAATAAAATGGGATTGCATACTTATGCAATGAAGTCCAGTTCATTAAAAAAATAGCAGCACTGCAGCAGATACAAGGTGCACTGTTTGAGAAGAGGGTTGAAAACCGGACTGCTTGACTTGTAAGTCTCATCTTCTAACTTCTCAGATACCCAATAAGCCTAATGTTCAAAGAGCGGGCAGAGCAAGTATAGACTTCCCCTGCTATTCTGTGCAATTGTTACTTGTCTTTCCCTTTGGCTTTTGGGGAGAGGACATAAGAAGAGGGAAGCAAATAGAACAAGGTTGTGTTTGATAATGATGCAGAAGCACACTTACATCCATGCAGGTATATAGACACAGCACAGTATGCCTCATGCTGAATCACATACATGTATGTCTAGCAGTTAATGTTGTTGGAGGAAGTTCCCATTTTCTAGTGAAAGGACTGTATACAGGGAAAAAAAATGACTGTACAACTTGCATAGTTTGTGCATAGATGCCTTTGTGCTGATAAAGGTTAGAGTGTACATTGAGTATCAACTCAATAACAACTCCCCGCACTAGCAGCACATTAGTTTTTGATAGATATGTAAAGATTTGGAAAGATTTAGCTAGATATGTGTAGCTTTGCCTTCCCTTGTGAATAATCTGTAGCACCTGTGCTGACCTTTTCCTTTATCAAATACAATATTGTACAATATCACAAGACGTTGAAGGCACATAATAGTGTGCTGATCGATTAGCAGTCCCAAGAAGAGTAAAATAGACTGTGGATCTGCTGTTGCGGTCCTTGACAGTGTTTCAATTTTCCTATGTTGTTTTTTTCTCATGATCAGCTCTGATAAATTTTCCTGAAATGCTTTAGAAAAAAAGAAGCTGATTCACCTGATTCCAATCTTAAGTATTACTTTATTTTGTTATTAACTGGTTGGAGTTTAAAGATCTTTAAAGTCTTGCAATTAAAACATAAAATCTGGCTAGGCAAATGAAATCTTGAACTGCATTTTTCAAATGTTTCACAGGATCCTTTCCTCCCTCTCTCCTCTTATTCTGAGAGGCGTGCTTGGCTTAGGCACCTCTTGACATACAGCAGAGGCTTGAGCTGAGATTGTATCACCTTGGAATTTTAAAATCTCAGGAGGAATTTGAACCCGAGCTGTTACCTTTTCAAACACATAGTACTGCCAGGCAGAGACAGTCATTTGATGGGGGAGGTGGAATTCCAGTAAGAGGCCAGAACTGGCTGGATTTCAGCTTCCAAACTCTTTTGATATAGTCTTTGAACTCCTACTGCCCAATTCTGCTTATATCCAGACTGGCTATCTTGTGTCAAGTCCAAAACTATGTCCCCAGAATCTGAGAGATTGTCTCCAATCCTTCTGTTCTTCTGTCTGACATATTTCTGAATACTTTGTAGATTCTTGTCCAAAACTCAAACTCATTCAAAGTTGAGTGAGTGTTTATTTTTTGTTACTTTGTTTGAAAAGACTGACTGAATTAATTGGGAAGTCATGTGTAGTGGTGTGCAAAATACACAACTAAGTTTCGATTCTGTAATGAGGTTTCTGGATTAAGCATGCACTGAGAATTTCCTCTGTCATTGCTTGTGCTAATTCCTAAACCTTCATATGACAAAGATTATAATACTTCAATTTTCTAGGAAAGAAAGGAGGTAGCACCAGGAACTGGAACACAGACACTTTCTGAATGTGAATATGGGCTGCTTGCTCATGAATTGGCTAATGCATTGCTCAATGATTCATTTGAACCAGGAATCTGACAAACAAAAAATACTAGACTCACAAAAGCTTTTATGTACTACTTAAAAGAAAGGATGGACTCAGACACTTTCTTGGTCTTAGACTCAGTGGCATAGAAGAAATTAAAAGTTGAAAGAAGCTAACAGAATTACACGGGAAAACACATTTTCTTGCTGCCAGGAAAGAAACAGGCAATTTTTGTTCTGCCTCTTTGGGTTTTTTCGCCAGTGATCAGCAGTGTAGGCTCCCATTCGAGAAAGGCGGGCAGGGGACCAGCTTTTATTAGTCTCTTTTGCCATCTCTCCTTTCTTTGCCACCACATTCACGGCTTGCCCTAGTTTAGTTCTGAAAGGAAAGTCTGTTATTTAAAAAGGAATGTTGCACATAAAAATGCTGTTAAGTTAAACTGACACTCTAGTTGGAGTCTATAATAGCTCTACATTTTGCCTTGATCAGTTGGCAAATATGGCTTGTGTTCCACACGTTTCCGTATTTGTTGCTCGGCAACTAATTCCCCTATTGGTTGTGTTTTTAATTGCCTTCACCCAGTTGGGCTCTTCAGCTCCTTTCAGGTCTGTTCCACCAACTTTCCCAGTTCTCTCTCTGTCAGTATAGAAGTGAAAAGTAACAGAAACTGTTAAGTACAATGGAGATAGAATTAACATTAGATTATTTTTGTATCCTTAACTTTATTTATTCTTTAGAACAGTAGTTCCAGGTGAATTTTTTTTACAATAATTTGCTTTCAGGCACAGGGGTAATTAATATAAGAAAAAATATGCCAAATACATATTAATTACATCTGTTCTTGTTTTCCCCTATATAGCTTACTTGTGCCAGATAAGTGAACTGACCTATAACAGCAAGGCTGGAATATGCAAACAACTATACAGAAAGCCTTTGGCCGGAAAGTTACACAGGTCTAACTATATTAGCAAAAATTTTCAGCGTAAGTCCAGCTTCACAGTCAAAAAAATTTATCTGTCCAGAGACTTCATTCTCTCTTCATGACATTTTTTAATTGCAAAAAATACATTTGAGTTGGATATACCCAGAGACTCAACTCCAGTTTTACAAGTATTTTTCTCATTGCTCTTGGAATTATTACAAAAAGTATAATGGCTTTTTTGGTTTTGTCTTCTTTCAAGTGTCTTTGATTTGAAGAAGTGACCCCATCATTTACTCATTTCCCTTCAACGGTGCTTTTAGAAGAAAGACAGCAAATAAAAGTCAATTGCTTCTGTTCAGAGATTTTCCTTCCACACTGCTAGCTGAATGCTAAAGTGTGCACTACTGAGGTAGATCAAAAGTTACCTTCCATTCCTAAAGAAGCATGAATTCTCTCTAGATCTGAGAGAAGTTGTCAGAAGATTTTTCAATTACAACCTAGATTTGTAATTTGAAGGTATGTGGTTCATAGCAAGTTTGAACCTGGGGAACTTGGAATTGAGTTTTAAATCACCTACTTCTAATTCATTTGCATTTATTTATAATCTTTATGTAGTTGAGCAACTCTATTAAAAGGACACATATTCTAATCTTGCTTACACTGGCTATATGACAGCTTAAGCTTTATGGAATTAATTTGATGATGGAAAGGAGAAGAAAATCAGGTTCAAGGTATACGAGATTTAGACACGCGTGTGAGACCTGCGTCTGCCAGCAATAGCATCTGACTCATTAGCAGGCTTAAAACCTACAGACGTGGATTTTGTGTTCTTCTTAAGACCAGTACCTCTCTGCAAAGGAATCATCAGCTAATGATATCTTCTGACAGACAGCCAGTTCAGTGGATACCACAGCAATTCAGGTTTAAAATTGCGAACAAAATTTATCTACTTATATCCCCAGTTAAATTCTTAGAGCATGATAATTTCCAGGTATGAAATAGCTACAGTCCCAACTGTTAGGGGGTGACAGGGTATGACCATACAGCACAGACTGTGTGTTGCTGACTTTCTAAGCCTCGTGTTGTGTAGTGTGTCTCTGTGATGGGATAAAAATGCACTCATCCACCTTTGCATTTTCGCTTTTGCCACCACCAGTAAGGACGCGCTGCTAGTAGTAAAAAGGAAGGAAGCTTTAGGTCTGATTTAATATGGGCTTAACTATGATTCTGCATTTACTTTGTGGCAGAATCTGGTCCAAGGACCAGCTCTCTTCCATTTCCCATGTGGGTACCAATATTAACACACATAGCGATGAGATACTGCTAAATGCCATTTTCAGCTTGACAGATGAGCTTTGTGCAAAACATCCATTTCAAATGTTTTGATATCGATACTCTGAAATTCTACAGCATGTATTTTAATGTATTTGAAGAATGAAATGGTCTTGCTTTATTGTTCTCAGTCTCTAGCCAACACCAGTAATCACAACCAACACTGTGTCCTTGGCTTTTGTTTCAAAACTCTGATGGTTTTGTTTTCCATTTGGTCTCCCTATTTGAGGCCAACTGCACTTTTCCTTTTTGCGCTTTTTTTTGAGCGGAAATGTTGCTTGATACGTTTCCGTATGTGCAGCAGCAGGCGAAAAGTCTATGAGAGAGGCAGATATGGGATTTCTGAAGAAGCAGAGGACGTGACGTCAGAAAGAGGGAAGTTAGGAGACTGTAGCTTTTCAGCCCATTAGGAGGCTCTTTGTCTTGTCCTAATGCAATGCTGGATCCTAATTTAAACTGATTTATGCTTGTTACCATTCCCTCTTGTAATCAGCATGCTCTCATAAACACTAGTACTTATGCAAACTGTCTATTACTAAGTTTTGAATACAAAATTTACAATTTTGATTCTGTAGTGTCACACACCCACTTTTTAATGTGTAGATGGCTATACAAGATGTGAGATATAGCAAAATGGGCCTGGTTTTATTAGTGCCTGTGTAAATTAGCAAAAAAAGTAAATCTAGCTAATTCCATTTGGACTATTTTATTTTTTGCTCTTGTGTGAGGAGGAACAGAAGCAGGCCATGAAGTCATTGGATTTTTATTACATTTATTGTGTTTTTTCAGTTGCTTCTTTGCTGCATGATTTTATTCCTTCCTTATTCTTACTTCTGTTTACAACTACTAGTCACATCCTTGTTCTCTTTTCTTAAATAAGCACTTTTTAAAGACAAAAAAGGACAACTCCCCATGAATTACATAATGATTTATATGGGTATTTCCAGACACAAAAATAAACTGAAATAATCTGAACGCATAAATTCACAGGAATATCCCCAACAGTGACATAATCCATATGTGGGTTCAACATTACTTAGCTGAAGATTGTCAAGAATGAACTCTCATTCTGCTTTTTGCAGCTCTGTGTATTAAACGAAGAGCTTCCCCTCCATTGCTTGACTTCTGATTTAATGAAAAAAAACTAAAAAAATGCTTTTAGACACATGGTTCATCTCAGTGTATTTATTTCACTGCTTTTGGTCTTCCACTCTTCTCCAGAATTACGCACTATTAACAGTGTCATTAGCACAGTGCCTTCAAAACCTGGAAGCTGAGCTCATGACTGCATAGTTCTGCACCTACAGTACGGGGATACAGGGAAAACACCCATATTTCAGAAGTTCTTTTGCTAAGAATTCTTGGGTTTTGAGACATTTTTTTTTTTTAAATCACTGGGCCACTCTATTAATTTTTAAGGGCTTGAAAATATTTATGTGATACAACTTGTAAAATTCAACCAATTAATTCTGCTATTATTACAGCATATATTTTTGAAGAACAAATGGACTTAATATAGAGAAGAGAGCGTAGCTAATACCATCATCAGGAATTTCCAATTAGCTCCCGCCCCTTTGCCTTACAAAAATAAAACATTAAACTGAGAAACATGCAAATAATCTAAGAGTATAAACAGCTCAAATAATTAGTTCTGATATGTTTTTAATATTAACTACTTTTGATAACATAATATGACTACAGCAGGCACACTTTTTTCCATTATAGTTTTCCTTGTAGGAAGGAAAACTCCTGTTAAAATGAACATAGTGTTTTCCCTTGCTGTTGAGCGTTTGGCCCCTTAGATTTTCTAGGAATCTTTTTTAAGGAATGGCATTCAAACAGAACAAGCAGTTGAGGGACCGTCATGTTTGCAAATGGAATGGTGGATCTGACCCAGAGGTTGCTGACTTTGTTTCAGTGATTTCCCAAAGTCTCTATTTACAATCTTACATTTATTTAGAGTACAAACTGGAAGTGAGCATTCCACACACAGGCCAGACAAGGAGGCAAGTCAGAAAAGAGGTCAGGGCTGAGGCCATCAAGCACAGTCAGCTGTCCACCATCAACAGGAGGGCAGGCACGTGGGCTCCTCTAGCCCAGGACGAGGGCTGTTGTTTTCTGCAGCCTCATGAAAAAGATTGTCTCAGCTTTAAATCCACAGATTTCTCCAGTTAGCAGCCTGCTTACCTGAACTTTGCTTAGGGCTTATACTATTTTTTTCTACTACGTTACTTTAACCCACAGGAAGGTGTAATCTGACATTGAAAACATAATAGTGTTTGTACCAATATCTATTTTTTTTCCCTTTCTCATTCTATAATATTTTTCATAGAATCATAGAATGGTTTAGGTTGGAAAGGACCTTGAAGATCATCGAGTTCCAACCCCCCTGCCATAGGCAGGGACACCTCCCACTAGACCAGATTGCCCAAGGCCNCTGAAAACATAATAGTGCTTGTACCAATAGCTATTTTTTTTCCCCTTTCTCGTTCTATAATATTTTTGACAATATTTTAGTCTGCTTTTGCTTCAGACAGCTTTTATTTTCCTCCAGATACACTTCTTGACTCCAAGTCTTTCTTTAAAGGATCCATTGGAGTAAGTTTTCAAAATTTCTTCCAAATCTTTGTTAATAAAAGCCTATGTATGT
>VUYV01000002.1:6715392-6753594 GCA_008711295.1 Anarhynchus alexandrinus
GAGGTGCTCCAGCCCTCGGATCATCCTCGTGGCCCTCCTCTGGACACGCTCCAACAGGTCCATGTCCTTCTTATGTTGGGGACTCCAGAGCTGGACGCAGTACTCCAGGTGGGGTCTCACGAGAGTGGGACAATATTTTGACAATATTTTAGTCTGCTTTTGCTTCAGACAGCTTTTATTTTCCTCCAGATACACTTCTTGACTCCAAGTCTTTCTTTAAAGGATCCATTGGAGTAAGTTTTCAAAATTTCTTCCAAATCTTTGTTAATAAAAGCCTATGTATGTCTACAAAACTCTAGTAATGATTGTCAGCCACTGATGGGAGAACACCTGACATGTATCACTCTCAGGCTCCAATTGTTAAGTGAGATTTTATGTAACAGAAATCAGGACCACCTGGAACAGTAGTAAATCTCATTTACTTTGCCAATTAACACCTTAAGAATGAGAATGATCATGGTTCCCTTCCACAGTTCAGCAGTACTTCATAAAGGTGGGGGGGACAGGAAGAGGAAAAGAAGACATCTTTCTTTCCAAAAGGCTTGCATCTCAGCCAGAAATTTGCATTCTTTTCTTCTCCTACACGTCTCCTCTGTCTCAAAGTGACCAGACTGAAGGTTTGTAGCAATTTACTATGTGTGTGCTTAGAGTTTGGGGGGTGTTACTAACTGGAATTTTGTAGCTACTTGGGACCTGCTTGTATATGGTTTCCATCACACTTCTTGGCTGAATATTTGTATTTGGTATTTAGAATATATTGGGGTTTGGTTTTGGTTGTTTTTTTTTTTTTACTTTGTTTTGATGTCTTGAAGTTTCTAGTAGTAGGCAAATAGCTAGGGGGACTTTTTTGAACTTAAATCAGATATTGAGAAATGTTTCTGTATGAAAAAGCTATAAAGATGACCTTGTTATTTAATTAAGAATCCACATTCCAGTTTTCCAATGTATTCCTAACTCTTTTTTTTCCTGCTGTATTTTCTAACTTTGTATATTGAAAGGTAGTATAATCTAACCCTTAAGGCTGGGGAGAAAGAATTTAGGATGACAATTTTATGTATCTTTGGGGACATGATCAAAAATCAACTCAGTGCTGAAAGAAAATGGGGCTGATATCTATAGAAAATCCATTGGGGATTTTTTTAAAAATAATAAATAACTACTTACAGATCTATTTTTATAGATTTGGATTAAAAGTGCAACTATTAATAATTAAAAACCTAAGATATGTGAGGTAGGCAAGATGTGAATCGGAAGGGAAGAAGTTGGTGCAGCTGAATGCTCATCTCAGTGGTCTAAGTGCTTTGTATGATCGGCCAGGATGGAAAGCAATGCTAGAGAAAGCTGTTCATGCAAATTGAGGTCCTACTACAGATAAACTTGTCTGATTGAAAACAAGGTATATAATTCTACAGCACATACATAAATTAACTCCCTAAGGGGACTTATTATTTAGGTGAACCATGATGAAAAAGCCTGTAAAAAGTTGTTCAGGCATTTGATTTGAATGTTTTCTCCTTGTTGGTTACTAATCTTTTAAATTACATTTGTGTCAATAATCACAAATCTACTCTTCTTTGAAATGAGTTAACTTAGGTGTTACAATCCATGTCTTACCTACTCTAACAAAAATAGAGAATTATTCTACCTGTAAACCACTTTCCTTTTTTCTTCTTTTTTTTTTTCCCAGTCTAACTGACAACTATAATTCTGTTCTGCATATTTTGATGCATATATTCCTGGTATTTCTTTATTATTTGTGGTAGCCAGAGGATAAAACTTGTTTTCTTGGTCCTTTAACTTTGCTCCCTGCTGATACTTTATAAACCATTTTCTCTGATTCATACCAAAATAACAAATCTTTTTTTTCAATTTAAAGATGTTTAGCAATGCAAATGTCATTCTGCAGGAAGACTGTAGGTAGTGAAGACTATTTCAGCATATGTGCAAACAGCCACAGAAATATGTTGAAGGGCTTAGAACTATGGTTTTGTTTGGGGCAGGGTAGGAGGGAGCTGGCAAAAAAGAAACTAGTGAAATAAGTGGAGTTTGCACTGCAGCTACTTTTAGATTTGTAAGTGGTTTTATCTTATCTCTACATAACTTAAAAAATTACCGTTGCATCACTGGTTATACTTTTAATAGCCCACTGTAAGGACAGAGAAGGAGTGCAATAGGCATGCAAAAGGTAAACATAAAGTTGAGACACAACTATTTTTATTGAGAGGATAAAGAAGAGAGATAAGGGTGCTGATTAAAACTTAAATGATCTTTTAATCAGATGAATTTTACTTACTGCTCTCATCCATCAAGTAATTTTTAGTGCAGCCAAAGCTTGAGATTTGTTTCCTCTACAAAACTATTTTAAATGCATTTACAATACTCTTTATGATTATGTGCACCATACAAAAAAATCTGTATTGCCAAGCTTACCGACAACAGAGAATAAAGGCATAGCCCATAACTCCCATTTAGCTTTCTGTCATTGTGGGATGTGCATAATGATTGTACAGCATTCTTGGCTGCATCCTTAAAAAATCCCAGGGCATCTGGGCCAAATACTTGCCATAGCGTAAATACGTTCAGATCGGTGGAACACAGTTGGACCAGGATGAATTGATCTTCTGCCAAGAAAGCCATCCAGAGCACAAAAGGATTTTAAGAGGTCTTAATTTATCCTTTTCTAGAAACATTAAAAAAATCTGCTGATGGGACTTCCCAGGGACCATCAACAAGAGATGCTTGCGTTGCTTTTCCCAACAAAACGACTTTTCCCTCCAGTACCAGCTTTTACACTAAGGCTCACTGTTGTAGTTTTAAAGGATCAGCTTTGTAAAGAAGTTTGTTATTTACTAACTGAAAGGAGACGACCAGTATGCTAGTAGAAGATACACGGTATGTTTTGCAATTGTAGAACATAGGCTTATATCATAGATTTATCCTGCTTATTTCAGTTTTGTATTGTAGAGTGAGGTGCATGCATAATATGACCACTTAAATGGAATTATTTTATTTACTCAAAGCAGGAATTCTTGGCAGATGTGCAATGGGAATTTCAGAGTGTGGCTATTTATTAATTTTTAAAATAGCTTAGAAGTTGTGCATCAATGTGTACTAGGTTACAGTCAGCACTGCTATTTCATATGGCAAGTAATGAATTATTTGTTATATACCAGATATATTAATATTTTCCAAACTTAATACTTCTTAAAGAAGTAATCTATCTTTAGCAGAGACTGCAATGTCACCAGATAGACAAGGTTCTGAAGCACTATTATTAGTCTTGAATACAGAAAGGATTTTACTGGTAAAAGCTGGGCCTCTGTGAGGCATGGAGCCCAGGTTAGCTGTAAAACCTCACTGCTCAGACTTACAAGGCTTTGAGCTAACCAATCTATAGGCACGGGCATGGATTAGCTAACCACACTCTGGCCAAACAAAGGAGGAAGAAGTTCTTTCAGGTTGGAGGAAAGATAATAGCACTGTAGGGAAAGAACCTTCCATGTTGGCTGTTTAGGTCAGCTGCTGCCCCAGGAGGTGGCAAGACCAGCTGGTGCCACTAATGCTTTGTAGAGGAGAAGCTTGATAAATTCAGTTATTGCAACAGAAGATAAATGAGAGTGTCAGCAGGTTTCAATTAGAGACAATATCCTTGATGTATCAGCAGTTCACTCGCAAAAATGTTTGTCCTGTGAGCCAGATAAAACATGGTAAGGGGTGAGGAGGAAGCAGGACTGTTGGGGCTTATTTAGTAGAAAGGCAGACAGTAACTGTTCTCCTTGCCTGTTCCAAACAGGCTTCTAAGAGAAGAATCATTCCATGTTTTGTAAGGGCTTGGCTGAGAATACTTCAAAAACTCAGAAGGAAATACTGTATTTAAAAGGGACCTCAGCAGTTTAGACTTTATAATTAATGGCAAACAAGGTCAGTCAGTGGGACTCTGATCAGTTGTACTGTTGCTCTGTACTCATTTTGGCTTACTTTGGAAAGGGGCAGGAAGGATTCTGATCTCTGTAGAATCTGAAATGTGTTTTGCTTAGGAAATAATAGGAGTTGTATCTGATGGCTAATTTATAGAAGCACTGGATGTGCTGAAGCATGAGATACAGAAAAATGCTCGATGTCGAAATGGCAAACCACTTTAATCTGTCCTAGAGCTGTAATGTCACAGAAAAATATTAGCTTCAACACAGGCTAAAATCACTGCACTTGTGTAGTAATTTTTTATTTGTGCTTATCATTATGCTTCTGTAAAACATTGATTTTCAAGATGCATTCTTTCTCAGTCCAGGTCTGCTCTAACAGAGTAACAGTAATTTATAAAGATTTTGGTCACAAACAATGAGGATTTTTTCCTCCCTCTTTGTATCAGAATCATGTGAAACAGAAAGGAAAAGATGCTGTTCTGTTACTTGAATGTTATATTTTCAGTTACCTGTAAAATCCTTTCACAGTTTTCCCAGCCAATAGGCAATACTCTGGCCTGTTAGTAGGCCAGAATAATTTTTCCTGTGCTTGTTCTACAATAACTATATGAAGTCATAGATTTTTCTCTAACTTTTATGTCTTTCAGGTAATGTAGTCCATGCCTCTATAAAAACACAATTGCTCCTGGCTATAGAATTTCCTTAGGCTTCTAGTTTAGATGAAAAGATCTTATAGTATTTGCTCAGTAATAATTTTCTTCAATTTCTCTCCTTTATTTCTGCTAGTACTTCCTTAGACATCTCCAAGTGATCCCACTATCATTTTAGGGATTTATAATTATTTAAGCGTCTTTATTTCTTTGTTTTNAGGGATAAATGATAAATTAGGGATTTATTATTAATTATTATTATTTAAGCGTCTTTATTTCTTTGTTTTTCTCTAGTCATCACATAGTGCTTAAATTTAACTCTGATGTTAGTCATAATTCTTCTTGAGGACATCTGTTGTAGTTCCTTAAAGCCCTTTATTTGACAAATGCAGTCTTCTGGGGGCATTTGTGACTAATGCATAGACGAAGGAACCCAGCCGTACTGTTCTGAGGTAGTATGGTCTGTAAGTTGACCACTCCTGCTGCTATGGCATACTGCAGTACTGCATATTGGTGATAAATTAGCTCCAAATTTGCACTGCCTTCCACTTTTTTTCTTTTCTTTGTACGGAGTACCTATCAATTTACAGTTAAAAGGTTAGGGCTCAGTCGTGTCAGTACAAGTTTTCTTGCTTCACTGAGTAAAATGTCACAAACAATTTTAGGATTAACTTCAAACACTTCACAATAGTAGGAAATAACTTCAACCAATACTGCATTTATAGGACTTTCGATGACTTCTGATAAATCTAAATGTTATCTTGGCTAACTTGCATCCTGAGTGACATTTGAAGTTCTAGTCTTGGCATGTTGATAAAATGGAAAACAAATTATGTATTTGTAGTCAGTAAATTGCAGCCAGTGGACCCAAGTGGCATCAAAGTAGGCTGAAGCTCAAGGAATTGCTGATCACCTGAAATAAAATATGAAACAGTATGACAAAAGAATGAGCTTGTACCTCACTGCTGTAATGAGACAAGTAGACTTATAGGAAATGTTTCACCTTAGTAAGATAAGAGAAATTTTATTTACTTAATGTAATGCTGATTGGGATTCACAACTTCAGTGACACACTTCTGGGTGTGTACTGTTACAATAAACACACGCATTCCACTGAAGAGATTAAAAGCTATATAGATATCATATATCTTGGCACTAACAAAGAAAATGATCAAGACAGTATTTATTGCTTAATGACACTTGTTTGCGTGTGCTGCATCTGCTCGTAGATACTACCTTGCCCTTCAGTGAAAATTGCAACAGACCATTTTAGAGATAAGTATGGGTTGGGTGCACATAGAGAGTTTCTCTCCAGACTTGTTCCATGACTCACACAAGGACATGTCGCAAAGTGTAGTGTGGGGACTCAAGAACACCTTTTTTCCTTCCAGTGAGCTAACAGTAAAGTACTCTAGACAGACTAGGGTTTGTCAAATCCATGTGCCAAGAGCCCTCCTCATCTTGGGGGACAGGGTGAGCAATAAGGACCAGTTTCACAGCAGCAAAAAGACTATGCAGCTGTAATAGATGGTGTAGTGACAATTGCTTGATAAAATGCAGCTGAGTCACACCATCAACACAGATGTCTATGTAAATTGTATGGTCTAGCCCAAAATGTCTGGCTGCAGTTTGCTGACTTGCTTTCACTCTAAGTTTTGTTTCCCAGTGGTTGGTTGGTTGTGCAGTTCTCTCACAACCTCTTTCCCTCTCTTTCTTCAGAATTGGGTGTTTTGTTGCTTGTTTTGCCAGTGATCTCCACAGTTAGTGGTATGATTTACTCTTTTGTTATTTTTTTCTCTTATGTATTATAATTCCTACAGCTGGTCATGTGCGTGCCCTTCCAAAGAATGATTTTTATACAGGGGGGAAGATAAGGGCATATTATGACTTCAAAAGCCTATCTTGTGTTTGGCTTTCTTGTATATCTTCCTCTGTATTGGTAATTCAGATTAACCACAGTAGATATACAGTAGCTAATTTCATAGTGGTTTGTAAATAAAAGCAGTCATACCTGCTTATACACCAAATAATCGTGGGGGTTTCGTGGTCCTCAGCCTCTTATAGTCATGGGAGCTCGATTAAGACTTTTTTTTTGTGATACAAATTTCAGATTAGTCATGCAGCAAGTGAAAAATGGAGTATCTGAGGATCTCGCCTCTCCTTAAGGTACTTGAGAGATCCTGGTGCTGTGGTAGATAAAGAGAAAAACAATGAATTGGATGACTGCTGAATCATTGGAATTATAACAAAGGATGGTCCAAAGGGGTAACCAGAACTTGTCCTGAACTAGGCTTCTGCGGAAGCAATCCAAAACTTAACCAGGCTAATTGTAACAAAAAAAAAAAGACTTAATGTAATCCTGCTGCTGATTTAATTCCTAATTTACACTGTTGCCTTTGTCTGCAGTACCTAGTGAATTACCTTTCGTGTTCAAGTATCTTCCTGTCACGAGATTAGCAGCTGTGATCATAGTTAAGCTACATTGAATAAAGTTTACTGATGGTAATACTTCAAAGATGCATATTGGAAGAATTCTAACAAATAAGATTTTGTTATTATACCACTTTTCCCTTGATTTTTGAATTTCATTTTAATCACAGAACGGTCAGGGTTGGAAGGGACCTCTGGAGATCACCTAGTCCAACCCCCCTGCCAGAGCAGGGTCACCTACAGCAGGTTGCACAGGATGGTATCCAGGTGGGTTTTGAAGGTCTCCAGAGGGGGAGACTCCACCACCTCTCTGGGCAGCTTGTTCCAGTGCTCTGCCACCCTCAAAATAAAGAAGTTCCTCCTCATATTAAGATGGAACTTCCTATGTTCAAGTTTGTGCCTGTTACCTCTTGTCCTATCACCGGGCACCACTGAAAAAACTGTTCCCATCCACCTGGCACCCTCCCTTTAATCCTGTGTATACTTTCCCTAAAAGCTTTGATTAAAAAGGCAATGGTAAGTATACTTACTATGACTGTAAGCTAGCAATGAATAAGCTGTTATGCTGGGACATATATCAAAAAAGATGGAACATAGAGCTGCAGCCATTTTGGTACTATTGCAGATGCTGAATAATGTAATCTTTCATAAAATACTTAATTTCATGAGGAACATGTTTGGGGTTTTTTTTCTTCCCACTATAGGAGTGATTACTCTAATAGCTACTCAATTCCTCTGACAATCAGCCTAAAAGTACTGATAGTCACCTTGCACTCATTTATTCTTGTGCTCAAATTTGGTTTTAACCTGAATAGTTTCCTCACTTTTGCTTTTTCTCTGTGCACTTATGTACAGAGATCATAGCTTTGGAGTCTTCAAGTGTCACTTTAACAAGCTAAGCTCTGGTGTTTTCTTGTCAGATGGCCTCTCTGTTCCCCTGATCAAACCACTAGCTCCTTTTTGCTCTTGTGGAACCTTCAATTCTCCTTTCATTAACATGGGTGACCGGTATTCTTCCAATAACCCAGATAAAGACTTGCACAAAACCACTAATACTTCTCTGCTGGAAATAACACTTCTGGTACAACACAGGGTCATACATATCTCATTCAGACTGGCCACAGCCTGATAGCCATAGTGTTTGATCACCATTCTGTGGTTAGTTAACATCCCAGGGCTTTTTCATACTACAGTTTGTTTCCAATAAGGCCCTATTTTATGACAGTAGATTTTGAGGGGTTGGTGGTGTAAGGTTAATTAAACCTCTGGGTTTTTTGTTTTTTTCCCTCTGTCTACTCTAAAACCTTACAAAATATTAAGGTAAGACTTAATGGCCAGTACTTGTCAATTTACCATTTTATTAGACATAGTGAGACTATTGACCCAGTAGATTTGCTAACACTATTTTAAAAAAAAAGCGTGAGAGATATTAGATTACTTTGTCATAATAACTTTTTTAAACTTGCTTGCCATATGTTACCTAAACTCTGAGTTTAGGTAAACTCAGTTCTGGAGTCAAAAGCCAGTGTTTCTGGTAAGGTAACTATAACATGAAGAACATTAAACTTAGTGACTACTTACAGTTTGGTTTGGATATCTTTAATAGCTGTTGAAATACGGTGGCTACTTTGAATGAAAACACAGGAATGAGTGTGTGTTGAAAATGAAGTGGAACAAGGGGAATATGACTAACAATGCTGAACCTACCTTGGTTATAAGGATAAGAGGATATTTGCGTGGCTTATCTTTACACTTTTTAACTTTAAATACTGAGATTAAGAGTTTCAGTTTCACCTCACCCCCTTTTCAGTCAGTGGAGGCAGGACAAGTCTTGCTCTGAACAGCCCTCCAGAGTAGCCCAACTTAAAATTAATGGTTAAATGGAGAGATGAAAGATAGTAGCCTCATAATTTAGGTTGAAGTTGAATGAAAATTAATCTAAATACACACATGTTTGTTCAATCCATTTGTTTGTACTGCAATATTGACTTTATTTGTAATGTAAGGCAGGGCAGACCAGGGAGTGAGGTATGATTTCTATTCTTTGTGTGCAGTTCTGCAAACTCAGCCCGAGCTGTGCACCATGTAGAAAAAAAAGTGATAAGAACTCAGAAGTTTGGTCTGAAGCTTTGAATGTCAAAATTCAAATACATGTGTCCTTTGTGAAATAGCTGAATCATATCTACAGCCAAGAAGGAACTTATTCAAGCAAGAGAAAAAAAGATGTTATCGCTACGTGACCAATCTTAATAAATTCCTGAAATTTGCTCAGTTACAGGCATTTTAGAGAAGTTTCTGTCCTTACCTTCTTCTAGAATTGTCCATAGGAATTACCTGGTGAGCAGATAGAACATTTGAAAATAAAATGAATTTTTTCTTCAGTCTTAGAATTTGCAGTTTGCAATCTGCTACCAGTATGAAAATTACATCACTTCAGAAAGGAGGGGGAGAGAACAACTGCAAGAGGTTTCGGGAAGCAAGCAGGATGCAGCGGAAACAGCTCTTGCTTTGTTTGTGATGACGTGATGCTGTGAGCTTGGTCCTCTTGCAGAGGAATTTGTTTAACTCAAGTCTTTTCAATTCAGGCAGTGAGGAATACATGCTAGAAGACAATTTCTTCGCTAATGCTGTCAACCGGCTTTAGTTACTATTATCAAAAGCACTGTGGAAGTACTTATTGAAATTATTTTGCAAGTGGTGTAGGCAGACTATTGCTGCAAGATGCAATCTGCTACACGGGCACTTGTTATACACAGAAGACCATACTGTAACTGGTGTGCTTCATTGCCTAATGGTGAGGAGAGAAGATGCAGAGAAGATGTAAAATTTCATGGACTCTTCAGTCTTGGAATATAGCAAGAAAGGGGAGACAATGGTAAAAAGTGAAGTAGAAATGGGGCTTTGGATGTGACTCTGTGTGTTAAGTGGTGTTCCTAATACTGAATGGGGTTAAGTGTGGGAGGTCACATGCAGCCACTGTCTAATGAGCACAGCAGGCACAGGGTGGAGGAGACAAAACTGGAGGACTTAGCAACTGCACGGAACACTACTCAGCTGCTGAACCTGTGACCCTGCAGCTCATATCAGACAATCTTATTTTAGTGACCAAATATGGCAAAGCACCATTCAAATGTTTAAATTGCAAATATCAAGATTTTATTTTTCAAACTCTCTCTACTGACACTGGAAGGGGGAAGGTTCACTCAGAGGTTAGTATGCCTATAATTCTCATCAAATTTTCCTCTATTTAAAAAATCTGGGGTCTTAGAAGTTCTTTTCCAAATTCTTTTTAAGAATACGTAGCAAATATGTATAGCAACTTCATGATTTTTTCCAAATGAAAATAGCAATATTGCTGAAGTGATATGCTAGTCCTCAGATTCCTTTATTTGGAATTAGAAAATAAATTCTTACACCTGGTGTAAATGGTGCAACTGCGTACATAAATACTGAGGCAATAATGATATTGCCTGTGAGCACTGAGAATGCTTCCTCTGTGGTTAGCTTTCCACGACCAAACTGAAAATATTCTTTCCTGGAATGGTCATTCCAGAAAATGGTGTCATGGGGATGGTCAGGTCAGTGGAGTCACATCTCTGAACAGAACTGTCAGTCTGACGCACAGCTCTCTAAATGGGGAACTTTGCACAATTTCCTCAGAAACGTGCAAACGTGCCTTCATGTAAATATCATTCTTATACTATCAGTATTCTGTCATATAAAAACAATATATGAAAAAATACTTTGAAATCGGGGAAAGTCTCACAGTTTCAGAACATCACCAGATTCAAAAAACCAAAAAATCTAAAGTCATAGATGGTTATTTTCCCATATAATCATCATCTTGACCCTCAGATGAACTAAATTCATGTTAATTCCATTATCTTTAGCAGTTATACAACTTCACATGAGCTAAAAATTTAATCCAATATGTTAAATTTAAAATGGCTCTAAAATTTTAAAATTGCTCTGCAGTTGTATAGTTCTTTGAAGCTCTTGTTATTAAACCATTTACTTTTTGGCCATTCTTTCTCTTTAGCCCTTCCCAGACTCAGCTGTTTCAAAGACTTGTAATTAGCGATGCTAAAATATAAGGTAAGAATAAAAGGAAAAATACTAAAAAAATTTTTAAATCCAAAAGCACTGAGCATTTTAGTAAAAGAAATAAATCTATTTTTACCTGTGAGTGCACAGGTGGATATTAAATGGCGCAACTGAAAACTAACTCTTAAGAACTTCTAGCCTTTCACTACATAGAAGATCTGTTCCATAAATATTTCAGAGTAAGGCATGTATGATGTAGAAATTCTGTGCAGCAAGTATTTTGTTTAGTGGATAGTTCAGATTGAAGCCCAGACTGACATGACGCACATGCTGTGCAGAAAGCTTCTGTGGTATTTTCTTGAGCGGATACTTTGGGCAGGAACCCAAACTGGGTCAGTAAAAGGCCAACACCAGCCAAGCCTGGTTTTGTTTTCCCCCATTTTTCTGTGATTTGTGTTGAGGCTACCATCTCTATGTGAAGCTTGGGAAGGCTTTTTTGGGCTACAAGAATTCCCCTGGCTCTGGCACCCACAGCTTTTATGAACTAGAACAGAATGCTGTAAACACAACAGCACCAAATACAATTGTCACAGTTCTGTTTTCTGTCCCCGGGTCTTTCATGGGGTGAAGCAGCTGTTGACATGTGGCACAGGCCCTTGAAAGTATGCAGGAGAGCCTCATGAGGGGTTTTGTGGAAGCATGCTGAAGTGGGACCCCAGAGGAATCTCCTGTTCTCTCACTAACGTTGTGTGACCCCTCTCTGTATAGGTTGTGCTGTATGCTGCATAGACCTGCCTGAGCAAGTCTTCAATAGCCATTTTGAATACAATCACAAGCTTTAGCACTGCTGGAAGAGATCCTTGCTTCCCGTCATGTCTCGCGTGGTGGTGGCAGGAAAGAAGGAAAGGTGCAGCAGAGCTGGGCCAGATGTGCTGCCCCAACAGGTGGAGGAGTGCTATAGGAGGGGAGGTGAGATGGGGTGAGAAAATGGTAAGGGGCTGGGTTGTGGGAGAGTCCTGTACTGTGGTCTGAAGAGGAGGAAGATGTTAAGAGGCATCAAGGTAGAAGTGGGAACCCCAGAGCTCCTATTCAGTCACAAGACCACAACCATCTCTGCCACAGTTACATAGTTTGTTGTGAGTCTAGGACAATACCTCTACCCCCAGCCTTGTGAAGCTCTGCTAACCTGTATCACTCCCCTGACAACTCCTAGCATGCCCCAAAGACCCCACTTACTGCACCAAGGCTGTTCAAACTTGACTCGTCCCTCACTGCTTCATTCTTGGAATCTTCTTTGCTGCCACTGCAAAGTTGGATATTGCCTTTCACCCTTGAGGCCATAAAAGTCATTTTGGCCTAGGTTTTGTCTGAAGTTTTGAATTTTCCTAATATGCTAGGTTTTTTTAGTTTCTATCACATCGCTGCTATGAGTACACCAAGAAGCTAGGTTAGAGTTAGCTCATACATCTCCAGCTGTTTGCTGGCTTTATGTCTTGCTGGAAAGAACCTAGAAGTTTGAGCGTTAGTCATTGTCCATCTGCAAGGCCATTCTTGTTGCACAAATAGATTCATAACAGATGCTTTTGTTTGCAGATGTTAGAACCAGCTCAATGCTAATCCTACAGTGAAGGTGCAGCTCCAGAACAACTTCAGCCAATGTGATTTAGTTCTGCTGTACTCCCATTTCCTCACATGTTTTGGCAATGGCATTTGTCTGACCCTTCAGGGGAACAGTTTTGACAGCTAAACTGCCAGAGAACTGATCATACAAAATAATAGTTTTCTAGTAGCTTAGCTCCCACAGTTGACTTGCCATAGATCAGGCTGTGGTAGCACCAACTTACATTTGAAGTGTTGTGGCTGCTGTACTAGAGGTGCAATTAATGCTGCTGATTACAAGAGAAATAATTGTAGTCTTCCCCTCCAGCTGAAGAGCAAAAGGAAAAAAACCAAAGCAATATGTTTTATAATGCTTTCAGTCTCTTTCCTGGCTAGACACATTAACTAAATTGACTCATAGAATGAGAAAAATGATGATCTTTTCCAATTGTTTCACTTTCTCTAATTACTCAACTATCTCATTTGTTTTTAGTCACTATCTAGTGCCACTTTTAGAAACAACATGCAATAAATTGAGAGTTTAACTGTTTCTTTTCAGTGTAATAACAGAATCATTTTAAACTAGAAAAACATACTTTCCTTGGTTCAATAATAAACTAATTCAACCTGTTTACTTGTTGATACGAAAACTGAGGAACAACAACTGCTGGCCTAGAAGAAACTGCCTGCAGAAGAGGTGGTTCTCTTAAGTGTATAGGGGCACTCATAATGCCAGCTAGTGCTCAGAAATTGAAGCCAGACAACCTTAAGATCAGTAACAAGATGCAAATTTTCAACAGTCACTGCAAAGCAGAACACTGTATGTAAATATTATGACAGGTTTTATAATGCTTGAGCTTATTCATAAGGACATTTTGTCTTTGAGGCAGACGCTATTGCTCAGATATTTCTTTAAGCTGCAAGTTTAAAACCTCGAGGACTGGTCTGGGCTGTTTCCTCTGCAGAACAGTAAAGAGTAAAATGGATGGAATTCTGACCTACACCTTAGCCTAGATTTAGTGGTACCTTGTAAGATAATCTCAGATGAAAGAAAAAGTTTCTGGTCATATGTGTCTGCATCCTATCTGTGCATATAATGAAACTTGTCGTCTGGGCAAAGGTGCTGTATACGAACAACAAGGCCTCACAATTTATGTACAGATCAGTCAAGATGTTGTGGAAGGGCGGATTGTAAAAACAACTGGTGCTGTTGAAGGCTTCATGAATAATACTGATATCCTGGCAATGGATTTTAGTTGTAGCCTATTTTACTCAGCAAGACTAAGCATGAAAGGCTTAGGCCTGAGCTAATAAGGCTCAACAAGTTTGTGCATTAGAGTTGTAATGCCTTACAGCATTCCAGCTGTCTACTGTTGAAAACATGGTGTTGGTCTAGGCTTTATTAATACCTCTTTTTCCTCATAGTTTACTGTCACTCTACTCTAAATGGCAGTGATTTGTTTGGTCTTGGGCAGTCTGCATCCCACCAATCAAAGAGGAAGGACAAGTTATTAGGAATCTTTTCTTCCCCCCAGGCCAAAGAGAGATGTTGAGGCCTGGTTATGCTGTTCCGCCTTCCCTCTGCTCACCTTTCCCCTACGTTTTGGAAAATGTCTCAGACAGGCACAGACAGGAAAATGTCTGTGCCTACTCATAGGTGGGTAAAGTTTGTTCCTTTTGCATAACTGCTTCTGTTGAACGCTCACTGACCTCTAATGGGCTTAGTTTACCCATTCAGATGAGGTCATACCAGTTTATTTTTCAAGGGATTACACAGTCCAGTTGTATTTGAAGTTGTTTACCATATCAGGTTCCTATACTGATGATGGATGTATGTATTGACATAGTAAATGCCATTCTTCTTGGCATAGTCAAGTTTCATTCAAATTAATTCTTTATGTAACTCTGCTTTTGAAAATCTCTAGAGTGAATGCATGATAACATGTCCTGTTCACAGTGAACTCTTTCAATGGCTTAATTTCTGCTGAAATTACTTACTCCGGTTTTAACTGTTATTGGTGCTAGTATATCTCTGCTAAAATGAAGCATGCTTCATTAGAGTAAGCAGAAACAGATCTAATTAACTTCTTGTAGTCACAGTGCAATGGAAAAAAAAAAAACCCAACCTCCAACTTATCAATGTATTATCAGGAAGCTTTTTCCATATCTGTTGAGATTATTAAATAGCAACACAAACTAAGAATTAAATGCAGGAGTCTGAAAGGGCATAAAGCTACANTGCAATGGAAAAAAAACCCCAACCTCCAACTTATCAGTGTATTATCAGGAAGCTTTTTCCATATCTGTTGAGATTATTAAATAGCAACACAAACTAAGAATTAAATGCAGGAGTCTGAAAGGGCATAAAGCTACATAGCTGCAGTGTAATATTATAATAGAAGAGCTAACTGGTCAAAAATAAAATAAATGTTCTTTAAATTTTCAGAAAATTAATTTGTCTAGACAACTCATTATGTGTTTGTCAAGCCTGTGTTACAAGGTTTTGTTAAGGAAATATATATTTAACTGCTAAAGGATAGTCCTATGAAAAATATGTAATTCTTTTTATAAAATAGAAACTTGGTGCGCTGCCTGGGTTTTTTTAAATATTTTTAGATATTTTTCAAGAACAAGTAAATTAAGTAAATATATTGCAGAAATCACTGATCAGGGGACCTCACAAACCATCCCTGTAGGGACAATTAAAAGATATCTACAGGTCAAAGCAATAGGTGAAATATGGAAAATCCATACTCAGTAATTTAATAGGAAATAGGTATTTGTATCCTCTGGGAAACTGAAGAACATTAGCTTATGTATTTATTTAGGTATCCTCTCAATATTCTTGTGCTGTTTTGCCGAAATGTGTATGGCATGCCATACAATTGTTGAGACACCATTTTATTTCTATACATGTTAAATTCATGCCAAAATAGACAGTTTACTGTGCAGTTAAACCACAAGGGACTTGATCATTTGAAATTCATTTTTTGGTATCCAGCTAATATGCTAACCTAATGTAAGCCTAGCCTATCAACACAATCTTCGCCAAAAGGAAATTGCAAAAGAAGCAAGAATATCTGACTGTTATATTACCTAAATTTATTTAAGTGCTTAAGAAATCTAGTTTTACTTAAAAGGCATTGCCATGGATGAATGTGATATTGCATTCTTAAGAAATGGCAGGTGACATCTGGTAGCGTACAGGTACCAGACAGAATGATGCTTCGGCAAAGTTTAGAAGAACGATTAGCTTCAAATTCTCCTAATCCCTCTTGTTATATTCCCAATGATTTTGTCCACATTAATGACAAGCTGCTGTTCATTATCACAGACCTCATGAGAGGTTTTGAGCTCTGCTTTGAATAGACCTACAAAAAGATAAAACTTGTCATGATTGTATATCTAGAAATATTCAGGTGAACTGCAGCATTGCTTGGGAAAACTGTAGAGCTAGGAGTGTGGGTCACTCATAAAATCTGGCAGAGCAGGAGGAGGGAGCTGCTACCAAAATGGGATATCTAAGACTGGTTTATGCAAATACAAGGTGATTAGGGACCTTCTCTCCTCAAACCCACCTTTTGTATTTCTGTAATCAAATTGGCTGTGCAAGGGCAACAAGTCTGAAGTGCTCACACAGTGTTCACAGGAGACCAAAATTTAGGTGTCAGCACTCCAGCTGTAAGCAAACTAATTTTTTGGTTTTATATGGGGACTTAGAGGGTATTAGAATCTGTTTTGGGATTGGAGAGTGAACTAATCTGTCTATAGCCATAGGCAGGATTGGTTTTGGAGAATTGGAGGATATTGGCACCTCTCAGACCTTGAGCAGAATTAATAATGGTGTTTTAAAAATGTATGGTGTTTACGTACAGGTTTCTGGGTGTATCTATTACTGATGACAAAAACTTTTTAACTGCAATACAGTTTGCTTCTCTTTTCTTCAAAAGTGATTAAGGTCTAAAAGAAAGTCATAGTAAAGCAGCCAAAGTTGCTTCACTGTAAATATGGAATTGGGATAAATACATACTGATTTCAAATTTTTTATAAAATGCAGTTGTATTCTGCTAATTAAACAAACTCGTTCACATGCTGTGCTATTAAAAAGCACATAGGCTGAAAACTCTCTTAACTTCAGATATGAATCCACAGAGAGGACTTTTGACACTGCTTTTTTTTGCAATACACCTCTTCGATGATCAGGAAGTCAAGGTGCTTCCCCTTCATTCTACTCTGAGCTTGCCTTTCAGTGCCAGAATTTCCATTCCTCATTTCCTCCTTGTATCATCACATCACAGAATGAATGGTGAGAGACTGACTGAACAAAAAAGGTCAGGAATTTATTATTAATACCAAAAACACTTTCTTCATGTTTGTGAGTTTAGTAATGCAGTGGAATAGATCTGGAATATAGTGAGACATGCAGCAGCTCAGAATCACTGGGGTACTGGTTCACTAAGGAAAGAACATGACTATTCTCCAGGTGACTGACAAATCCACTTACTTTGACTGTTACAGACTGTAGTGTTATCTTTTCAGTAAACCATGGCACATCCTCATGGTTACAGAAATAGCAAGAAGCAATATTGAGCTGTGCCAGCCAGAGATGTGAGGAGGAACTAGAGCCCTTCCCTCCCACGTATACCTTTTCCTTAAAGATGGGTTGTATATGATTAGAATTGTCTATCATTAGAATACACAAATAATAAACCAGAAAAACATAATTCTGTAATAATAGAAAACACTGCTCTGCTGGGCATAGGGGACTTCAAAGGCTTGTAAACAAAGCTATTACTGTATTATTGCAGGAGCGATGTCCAACCTCTTTTGGTGACCTTTCAAACTATTTCCCAACAGTTCTCTCTGGCGGCTTAGGAAAACTTTTGGGTGCATCTGCTTTAGTGTTTTTTATTTTTATCAGGAATATGCTTTTGAAGTGAATCTCCAGTGTTCCTATTTGTTATACTTTTGTTCATACTGTCTAGCAATCTCAGAGTGTGCAAACTGGATTCCTTTCAGATGGAATTAAAGTGCAAGGTTTGCCCTTGGACACTCCATGTCTTCCAACTACTCTTGGGTTTTCTGGTCATAGGACTGGGCTAGAACTTGGTTGCAGTAAAACCACTGAATCACACTGTAGGTATTTGGTCTGCTCTCACCTCGCTTGTTATTGCAGTCAAAGCCTCCTTCTAGAAGAAGCACTAGAGCTGCTCCCTCCCTTCTCCTCACAGGAGTCTCCAATCTATACTGTCTTATTATTGTTTTTAGACTTACTGTCTCCTCCAAGCTGTGTCCTGGGAGCTTTTCCAGTTTGAGCATGTTCAGTTGCTCTCAGGATGAAGTGTTCTCCTTTCCCAGGCAAACAGGCTGCCTTTCTTTATCTAGCCATGAGACTTGTTTAACAGAACATACAATATGCCTCTCTTAGAGAATACATAGAAACTCAGAATGGACACTGATGTTCTTCAGGGACACCGGGCACTACACTTGAACTAGACAACTGAAAAAATGAAATGTCTGAGCACTATATAATTTCTGAGAAACTGAAAAACTAAGAAAATACTTCTACTGCTGGTAACACAAGTGGTTTCCAGTCAGGTGAAAGGTGAACTTTCTGTGTTCCTGCCCTGGAAGCAGTGGTAGCTTTTTGGCAGTGGATGAAGTTCGTGAGCATGGTCAGTAGATGTTCCTGTGTCGGGGGGAGAAACTGATTTTACACGTACCTGTTTCCAGGCATGGCTGGAATGGGAGTAATGGAGCTTTCTTTGAAAACACATCATGGGATGGAGAGCGTTTTGGGGCCTATACAGTGATCTTCCAATATCTGGCATTACCGTAAACTAGCTAGGCAACACCCTGAGCAGAACAGAGGGAAGCAATGACTAACACCTTTGCCTATAAAAAAAAAAAAAGGGGACTGGAAATCAGTCAGCCTGAAAGGTTAGAAGCCACTGGCTTTTCTTATGCAAACTTCCATAAAATAACATATCAGAGGAACCTATTGGGCAACCTAGGTATTTCACTGCACCCGAGGAAACGAGCGAGCAGCTGAGAACAAAAGCGTGTCTGAAAAAACAGAGGAACGCACAGTTGGATCCTCTAACACAAGGAGCCAAACTATTGCTCTTAAGTTATATGCCTCTTCTGTAAAGTTTGGCCCTGATGCTGGTGTGAAGTCACTGATCAAAAGTGGAACTGGTACAGGGGCTTTTAGTTTTTTCCCAATGAACAGGAATTCAACTGAGCAGCCCTAATCAGCAAAAGGGCAAGAGTATTCAGAGTATAAACTGAAAAGTGATTAAGCACTGAAGGGGATTTGTGGACGCTGGCATATTACTATACTCCACATAAGCTGTAACCAATTCCAAAACCAAGGCTGCTATATTCTTGCATCTCATTTTCTTATGTATTGCAGTAGGAATAGTATCTCCTTTCTCCACACAGTCTCATCTGTTCAGCTCTTGGCAATTTGAGACATCTTCTTACTACTAGTATGAAGACACCATGCTGAGGTCTCACTGTTCACTGGGATACCTAGGCATCATGGTAAAGCAAATGATAATGTAGAAATTATATATAGAGGGATAGCATAAGAACAGGTCAACCTATGTATGTAGATAGTATAAATAAAGACATTTTTAGCTCTCCACCAGTTATCTCCAATGAAACATTACCATGATCTTTCAATATATTTCACACCTTAGATATGGATGAAGCAGCACTTCAAAAGAACTGAAGAATATACTTATACTCCTATAACAAAACCCCTTTAAAGCAATATAATTGGTGTAGAGTACATTAGCATGTACAAGCTCTGTGAAAGTAGTTATTTTACTTTCTGTATTGTATCCATAGTTACTAATACACACAAAAAATCTATAAGCTGTGTGTCTGTGTTTCTCTTAATAGGGGTTGTTCCCCCATTTGAAGGCCATCTTTACTCACACCATGCAGTCTTACTCTTTGACTAGAATATGAAGAGGGAAGTGGAATGAAGCTTTCTCTTTCTTAGGAACCTGTGACTGAGTTCCCACTCTGTTTATTCTCTAAAATCTTTATTTTAATTTATTGAAAAGGTAAAGAATCAAGAATCTCTCATAATGAAGCAGACTAAGCCATGTCACTGGAGACTACTGCTACATACTATTGTGTTTAAAACCCCAAGTTTAAGTGTAAAACTTAATCCCTGCAAGGCTCCTCCTCATGTACATCTGCAGGTTTTGGATTACTTAACTTTTTATTTCTTACGCATCATGCCAAAAAATCTCAGAATAATATGCCAGAGGCCAAACCAGAGCAATACCGTATAAGGCATTTCATATTAGTTCCGACGTGTCACAGAAAACATTTGTGAGTACACGGAGTGCTTTCCACTGATCATAGTATGTGAGTCAAGTATGTGATGCCTGGGGAGAGAAGTTACTTCTTGAAATACATACGAAATTAAAATGGATTTGAGAGAAACTGTCTTCTGAAAAACTGAATTATTTCTCTGTCACTGTGAAGATCATTTAACTGGTATCTCATATTATTTCATTTGTAGCAGAAAATATCAAAACACAGAAAATTCAAAGTGATGTTTAAACATTAGCAAAATATATTCAGATATTTTGTTACCTGCTCAGGAAAATATTTTTTTCTTATTTAAAAAAGAGTGAAAGAAGAGATACCTGAATTTGCCTAAAACAGAGGGTTTCATTTAAACAAATTGAAACCCAATAATGTTTAGTTTTCTAATGAAAACTTTTGGTTTAGGCAACCAAAACTGCAAATTGTCTAACTTGGATTTTCTGGTTTTAGTTGTGAGAAAACCATTGCTTAAACTTTATAGTTTACAGGTGAACTCCCACCCCCACCTCCCCAACTGGTGCATGGCAGGGAGGAGGGGGGGACAATTACATATATGGAAATCAAATAGGTTAATTTTTTAAAAAGGTCCAAACAACCTATGCCCTTTAGGTGCTTGTAACTGAGAGCTTGATTCAGCCATTAGTTGTGGGGTCAGCTATACAAGTCAGACTCAATGAGTACTTTCTCAAAATATGTGGAGAATTTGAGACTGGAATTTGGGTTTGGGTCCCTTTCAAACTCACCATGTTTCAAAAAAGAGAGGAAGGAGTCATGCACTTCAGGGTAAAAAGAGTCTCTTGGAATTGAAATCCTCTGAAGTTAATGTTGGTGTTTTTCAGATTATTTCTTCAATGAGTTTTAGACCAGGCCAGTTCATAGTCTATTGAGTTTCTTTATGGCTTTCTGGTAAAAGCACTATATAACGGAAGCATGATATCATCAGTGACGTGCTGAGAATAATGAAGTAAGCGCAGGGTTAAAAGAGGGTCTTTTTTGCTGTTTTGAGAATCTTTCCCAGCAGAAACCTTGGGAAGCTGACATCACTACCAGGGTGCTCTCTGCAGAACTGAGTAATCATTGCTACCAGATTTTTGCAATAAAGAATACATGTGGCAAGACCCAGAAGAAGACAGACTACACAAAGGGCTGAAACTTTGACTAGTAATTGTTACCAGTTCCTTCCTACCATCTCTTCCCACACCAACCACTAAAAGCTCAACTTCTTTGTGGGAGCTCATGGCGGCAATTCCAAGACTTTTTTATTATTTTTTTTTATGAAACGTATACTTACAGTTTTCTGAATTTTAACAAACACAATTTCAACTGGCCATGTGTTCCAGCTGTTGCTGTTCCCTTGACAGAGATTTTCCTGTGAAAAGGGCTGTTCATTTTAAAAAAAAAAAGTAGGAATTAGACTATTTATAGCTCTAGTGACTAAGCATAGAGACTGCAATACTCATACATGAGAGGAGCCTCATGATGTGCGACCATCTGGCACTCTAGGAAGGAGACCAAAGGCAGTTTTCAGTGCACATCTGTGGGCCATCAGATCATGCATATCCTTTCCAGAAAGAAGAGCTGCTTTTACAATAATCGCCTGCTGCTTTGTTTCAGAAATAAACGTTATGTTATTAGAATGCTATCCACATAGGATGTTTTGTCTGTCCGGTGGCACAGAATTTAAGGATGGGACTTAGTACTTTGAAAAAAGTTTAGAACTGAGAGAATTTGCTTATGTTCTTAAAATAGAGCACACACCAATGTTAGAGGTTTATTCATTGTATTATTTCTCTAAAGTCAATAGATGTTTCAGCTCGTAATGTGCCTATTAAAGATGACCTGCTAAAGATTAAAAGTCTAAAGCAATTGATGATTTTGGTGTTGTAACATTGGAAGAGGATATGCAATGTGAGATTCCTATTTTTTTTTCCCTTCCTCTGACTAGGGTTTTAGCTTTTTAGTTTTAGTTGGATCTGCTAGATCTTATTTTGAATAGCCCAGTGGAACAAATTATGTAAGAAATAGATTGTGTCTTCCGTTTGTGAATGGGGGCCTTATAAAAAGGTAATAAGTAGGAATGGTCACCAATTTTCTATTAAACAGGTTTTCACTAGAAAACTGACTTGTTTAAACGAATAATTGGCAAAGAATATATATATTTTAAAGGCCTTCTGATACCATGCAGTACCTTGTTACAGGACTTGTCTGCTTTCTTTCTAACTGATTTGGCTTGCTGCTGTGGAGCCCTGGCTTTCAGGGTTTCACTTCTGGGCAACATCTGCAATATGATCTGTGTCAGGGTTTGAGATTGCTGAACTGCCAAGAAAGGTTTTAAAGGTTTTAGTTCCCAAGCATGAACTTCCTCCTTCAGGTGTGGTTCTAAGGATGTCCTGGTCCCTGGGACTCAAAATTGCTCAGATTGTCACACTTTCATAGGAGTAAAGACCACAGCTAACCCTGCACTCCAGTTTGCTCCATCTTAAAAGCAGCATGCACTTCCCAGTATTTCTTCTGGGTATTCTGCTTTTCTTTGGTTCTTTAGGTTACATAATAGAAATAGCAGAAATGTCCATCAAATGACCATGCTCAGCCCTCTCAAAATTAGGAGGGAAAGACAGTATCTTTACACTTAATTTCTTTTTCTAATTTTTGATTTCTAAATAATGTAGTTGGAGTTCAAATCCTACTTATCAGACAAAAATGAATCATACGAGTAATCCTTGTGGGCAAAAGATGATGTGCTTTTATTCTACTCCTTTTAAATAGTTCCATTTAAACTGTTACATGGTTTGTGGTGTGTACATATATTTATATGTACATATTGATCATATCTGGGCAGCTTTCCCATATCTTGATTCTAAATTAGCTGGAGATGAGAATTCTGTTATTCTGAATGATTAAGAACTTTAAAGACAGCAAAACATAAAAGTTACTTCCTAAAGATATAACATTCCGTACTTTTTTGTTCTTTGCTTTTGGTATGAGGAAAACACACACAAATCACTACTAGTAATCACGATGTCACTATTAAGTGAAAATTCAGTGTTAAGTGGAGTTCTTCTACACTTTCATTTAATTAAATAAACACGTTGAACTCCTCGGGGTTATATGTGGTAGCTTGAAATGGATCAAAGTCAGTCTGAACAGAAATTACACTCTTCTAGTTTTAAGAAAATATTCTTGCTCTATTCAATTTACTGTAGTGTTGCTTTCTTTATGTTTTCCTATTTTTTTAATAGGTTTTTTTCCCATTGGTTTTCTTAGTTACTTTAAACTGCATTTATTTTTACTAGGACCGTGCTACCCTGTTTTCAATGCTTTTCTTTATTTCCCCTGGTTAATTTGTCATGCCAGATATGACTGTGCTTTTCCAACTAGCTGCAAATTAATTTGGAGTGTGTCTTCTCTGTTCAGGTTTTTAGAAATACAGTGACAGAAAATCAGATATCTCAACGTCATACCTTGTATTTTTTAAGACTAGAGTTTTAGTATGTTTTCTCCAATTACTCATCTCGGCCAATACTAGATATAGCCTAGATGTCAGGCCCCAACAGCAGGGTGATTTTTGCACGAACCCAGCTGAATTACAAGTAACAGACCTTCAGTCTTTCAACCACATCTTATCCTTGTGCTAATTTCCAATTTAATTTGAGACAATACTAAATTGTTGCCTAAAACTGACAAAACAGAACAGTTCCTTCAGCAGTTAATTTTGCTCAGGTTCAGTGAGCAGCGATGGGGGTTTTGAATGGCTTTGAAAATCAGAACTATAGCAATATCCGGAGATGCAGCGTCAGCTGGGACACTATACCTTCTGGTATTCAAGCGTTATTAGAATCCTTTGTTCAGTAAAAGCTCAGTGTTTATTTAATTTATTTCCAGGATTTGTCACTGGATTTACTTTCGTAAATATTTATATGCTTAACAAACTTTGCCAAAATGACAGCACCTTCATTTGAAATAGTGAGCTGATTGCTGGCAGGGTTTTGTACTGTATCATATATTCACCTTCTGTAATTCATGTTCATTTAGCAATTAATATCAACCCAATTCTAGTTAAGTCTTTACTTGCTTTTTTGCCTGATCCTGCTTCTCTTTGTTCTATCTGTATGATTCTTTTCCTTCTGTTTATGCAAGTCTATTAAAAGTTAGTAAAACATAAAGAGAAAATAAATGAATACAGCATGGAGAGGATTTAAAAGAATTACTGTAGTGGAGAAAGATTAGTATAAAAAAAACAGATGTAAGAAAGCTACAAGAATTGGTGATTGTTTCCTGTAAAACTTCTTTCTTATGCGAATTCAGCCTATTTCAGGAAAAAACTCTTGTGAGAATAGATGGACTTGGTATGGAGTTGTGCTAGTAGTGCTTTTCAACAAATATTTGGAATACTGTGTCCTGCAGTGAAATAGCTTAATGACTGTTGAACTTAAGAGATTCAGTAGTGAGTTTCTGTCTTGAATATTTAACTCTTCATTCCAAACATAATAATAAAGAGAGAGAAGAGCTAATGAAGGATTCTTGTGCCTTGTGGTAGAGCTGCTGTTGATATGAATCCATAGCCACAAATGTGGTGACTATACTCGATTTCAAAATATATTTTTCCAAACTCTGCTTTTTTCCCATACCATCATGCATTACTTGACAAGTGGCTCTGAGCTCATGTTGAAATTCCAGAAACTGCCACACATGAAGCAGATGAGCCACACTCAAAGCGTGTGCAAAATTCCTTGTGTAACTACAGGAAAAAAGCAAAAGATGCAGAAGAGCTTCAGGTGTTTGGGAAACAGTTGGGCAGTCTGGAGTTATCTACAGACTACCAGCATATAGCTACTAATTTATTAACATGTTCAGTTCATTATCTGCAAAAGTAAACTCTCAGTTGAGGGCTGAATCATTGCTTAAGACTAGCTGTGCTGCTAGGCAAAGACTTCATTAAAAAGCTAACATCTTCCCCCTCCCTTATCAACGCTCCTGTAGCTATCTCTGTATTAATAATTAAAGTTCCGTTACATGGTATATTACTAAAAGAGCCACTGGTCAGACGTTATATAGTGAGATGCAGGCAGGTATTTTGGTAAAATTCCTATATTTTTGTATAGTGGAACCGGTCAGAACAACAGGATGGAGTTTGTATTTTAGCATGGGCATAATTCTGTGTTTTGAAGGGGGAGGCGGAAAAGGGCAGAAATGAGAGTTTGCTTTCTGTTTCTTCCTTTGAAGGGCTGAAAAGAGTCTCTATTTTATGTAATGCTTTTTGCAATGGAATGGCCACAATCTTTTGCCCTAAGCACTCTGGAGTCTTTAAGCAGCTCTACTAGATAGACAACAATCTTAAATGAAGTTAAAATCACCTGTATGTGGATTTCTATAACAGATACTTTATACAAACCTGTATTTCTTTCCTTCTCATCACATGAAATGATGGTGGAGAAGTTTTTGACTTTAATCATCATCTAGCAGTTTGCAAGCAATATACTGAAGAAAAGTGCACAACCCTAAGCAAAAGTACGCCACGGTTTCATACCGATGCTGTTTCTGGCCTGTGAGCACTCTTCCAAGCAAAATACAATCAGAGAACCCAATTCTGTTATGTGTTCATTGGAATTAGGAATAAGCTTACAGTGTAGCACTGAGCTCCACAGCCTCTTCAACAACTTTAACCAGTTGAAAAGCAATAGAACGCTAAGAAAAAGAAAAGAAATTGGGTAACTTTTACCCATAGCAAAGAAATTACACGCAGCTCTTGAAAGAATTTATGTATAAGTTTTTATCAGTGAGTTTATACTGACTGCATTACATGCACATAGTAAAGTAGTAATTAACTATTAATTAAGGCACTGTGTAGCAACCAAAATCCCACAGGAGTAATAACACCCATTCCATAGCACCCATCTACAGAGTAAAATCTAGGATGCTGTATATTTGGGTTTATATCTTGCCAAGTGCATCCATGCAGGTCTTCTCTACACGGTAGTGTACTCTCTACTTCCCTGGTCCTAGCAAATCACCTAATGGTTTTGTGGTCATTGAAAACATACCAATAATGTTCCTTAATAGAACAGGAGATTCCAGTGAAAATCTTACCTTACTTAAAGGGGGTTTATCTTAATTCTTGATGAAAGGCAGTTTAACTCTTCAGGCTTTACCTCGGTGTGTTTTGTCTATTCATGCCTGACTTGACACTTAGCCAAGTTGACGTGGAGAGTTCTGGGCAGTTTGCACATTCTGCAGGAGCTCTGCCCATGAAGTGGTTGGTCGAGATCACCAAGGTGTATCACCTGCCTGGAATTCAGAGCAGCTTCTAAAATATTGTCAGGACTCTGTGTAGCATAAACAAGAGACTCTGAACCTGTCAGGGCCCAGAACAGGCAGCGGGGTGCTCTGAATTCTGGGACCCACACTGTTTGCTGGTGTCATATCAGGTGTGGTTAAAGAACTTCATGCCTCCCTGGAGCCTTCTAATGTTTCATTAATCCAAGACATTGAACAAACATTAGATTTGAATGATGCATTTACTACCAAAGACAAAAGAACAAATAGAGCCTCTGATCATATTCCCGGAAGAACTCCAGTATTTTGTTGGGCTGCTTTCCATATAGCCATTCAAATAGTGAAAAGCCCAAAGAACACATTGTCTCTTTTTGGGTGCTTTCATTCCCCTGTCCTGCCACTGCGTTGGGGATTATCATCCCCAGGAAACCTCAGAATAAAGGAAGCTGATCAACCATCTGCTGAACAGCATGTACGAAACACAAGCTTCTCTGACCTTGGACAAAATCTCTTGATACCGGAGAATGTTGCAGAAGGTTTGTGGGAGCAGTCTACTACCCAAGATGTTTCCCCAGAGCTTCTGTACTATGCTGCACTCCAAGGTTTTTTTCTTTTTTCTCAAGTTCCTTTGGGCTACAGACATCTGTCTGCTGTCTCAGCACAGTTTTCAGCAGGATACTGGCTAATGATCAACAAGTGAGGGTCAGAAGAAGGGCAATGTTTTTCCATTAAACGTTCCAAGACTGTTTTCAGGAGCCGGAGCCGTGCATCCCAGCCTTAGGACTATATTACTAGGTACCATGGTTGCTTAGTGATGATTGACATCTTACTTGTGTCCCCGTGCATAGGCTAGAAATGTACACTGTCACAGAGACAGCCCACATACGTACGTGAACATGACAAACAGCACTATCTGGTGGATATTCCCTAAAATCTGAAGTACAGAATAAGATGCCACACAAAGGGGCAGCCTCTGCTCTTGTCACCTCCTGATCACAAGACAAAAGAAGAAAAGACCTCTTTTTCTCCCTCCGTGTGCTTTGTGCAACTGCTAAGTCTTCATGTTGCTTGGCAACACATAGGATAACCAAAGCCCAACTGTGCCAAAAGGGGCTCAACATTTGTGTTTGCCCCTTACAAGATACATCCCTCTCCCAACTCTCAGCTGGTACCCCAGTTCCATTTTCAAGTAATTTTTCATCAGGTATATTGCCTCTTGTAGCTGAAATGCAAACTGCTAGTGGGACCAAGGTCTGTTTCAAAGATATAGCAAAGTTGTTTGTTTGTCCTGCTCCATATCACCTTTGCAATATGCCTCAATTTTTAGTCTCCACATACACATACAAATCTCTGAACTATCAGGCTACTGCTCAAGGCTGGATTTCTGGGGTGTCTTCTGTCAAATTCTCCACCTCTAAGTTTTCTTACTTGGGCCAACGTTATCTAGATTGGCTGCATGGTAGTGCATCTGTAGTGCTTCACTGCCCTGCACCTCATTCTCGCTGTGTGGCACTTCCCCGTGAGACAGTAATCCACCTGTGTGGCTCTTTCACCCCTTTGTAAGTTATCCAACTCAAAAGTTTTGCAGTAGCTTCTGAGTTAACTGTACTCCATTTTTAAGAGGACTTCCATGTTTCCTGTAGCATCTCCCAGGGCCACAGCAGGGACTTCGTCTCTCATGGGTTCACAGACAGAGCAGAAATTCCTGTCAGTTCTCTCCCTGGAACTGCAATGTTTTGCAAGGCGTTGCTATAATTGCTAACAGGACTGGTTTTCCTGTAGTTTCTGTTGGACTTGCTGTTAGTTATTAGTGGGTTTAAATAATTATTCACAGGATTTGTTATTAGTGGTTGCAGTTGTTGCTTCACCAGAATCTGCTGGAATTGTTTTTGCTGCTCCCTTCCCCTTTACCGCATCTTCTGGGTCCGTGTTTTCCCATGGCTGTATTGTTCACGTTTGCCATTACGTGCAGGTAACCCAGCCCAGGCGATGTTTGTCACGGCTCCAACGGAAAACCTTTCTGTCTTTATTGCTAGTCAAACCAAAAAGAATGAAGTGATTTAGCCCACTGGAGGGGTGGGGGTGGGGGTGGATCTTTTCAGGCATCTATGCCCTTTAGCCAGTCTGGGGTCAAGTCTCAATGCCTGCCCCTATATCCACCTCCTGTTGTGCTGTTCCTACTACAGGTGAAGATGGCCATCCCCAAGGGCTGGGACCTTTGCCAGAGCTTGGCAGTGTCTGTGTGCTGCTCCTGTCCCCTAAGGCCTCTCCACTTTCCTGCCTTTGGAGAGGTCCCACATGCCCTGCTGCAATCCTCACAGTTACGGTGCCCCAATTACTTAATTTTTCACGTGCAAAGGAAATATTTTGAAATCTCGGTTGTTGATATATTTAGTAGAAGACATCACTGTGTAAACTTCTGCTTGTTAAAAACTGAGCTCCCATATATAGAATAAAGGTAAACGAGCAATAAAAATTGGCTATCTAGTAATAAGAAAAAAAATGATAGCTGACTCAACAGTCACATGGATAACAGTTCCAAAATTCAAAAAGAGGCTGCTTCTTTTCCAAAATAAAGTTGGCTTTGAGTACAAACTTTTAATTAAACTATGATTTCATCACTTTTGACTATAAAAATGGATTTTTTTTTAGTCAGAACTTTTGATTTATTTACATAATGATCAGTCTCATTGTTAAAGTTATGTGGACATCTGTAAATATTATAGAAATATCCAAACTATTCTTTCAAGCGCAGAGACACCCTAGTAAGTTTGCAGTTATTTTAATTGGTTTCATTAATTCAGTCATTACTTGTGTCAATTTCTGTCATGTTAACTTTAAAACTGTGTAGCTGAGTATGTGTTTGGAGTGATACACCAAATACACAGATTCACATAGACCTATTGAACACAGTTGGCATTTCTTGTTTCCGACAGCTAGTTTTCAGTTTTCCCAGGACATTCTACCTCCTCCTTGCAGAGTGGTTTGGCTGTGATTTCTAATTGCATGAGTCAGATGTTCTTCCTTTTCCACAGCCTCCCACTTTTATATCAATCTTTTCCAGATTCATGGAGCAGAGAAATATAAAGCAGTTGAGAACTGAGCGATGTGCTGAAAGATACTAAATTTAAAAACTAATAATATTTTAACCCCTGAAAACGAACTGGCTAGTCTCTGAATTGAAAGTGTACAACTACCAAAAACCAAACATGAGATCTGTTGATACCAAGGCATTTTCTTTCTGTAGATCATGACTTTCAATTTAAGAAACTTCCCAGTCATCTTCCTGGCATAGATTTTAAGCCACAGATGAGACATTTAATTAATTTCTTTCTATTCCCTAGCACACGAAATTCCAGTCTGAAAAAAAAAAAAACCCTCAAAAGTAACTCTAATGACTCCCTTGCAGCGAATAGATGGACTTGAAGGACCAGCAGTGAAGCCAGCTGAATATGTTTCTTTTCCCACACTGGTGAAATGAAAAACTTAATGACAGACAAATTACTATGTTAGAATGTGTTTCCACTAATATGTGCAGTAAGTGTCTGGTTAAAAGAAAACCCAACACAGCAATTTGATTCCTTCTTCTACTAGCTATAGGGCCAATGCTTCAGCTTTTTGTTTCTTAGAAACCAACCTTCACTGGGTTTTCTTAACCACTGTTAGCTCACCCACCATTGTGAGTAGGTAGACCCACTCAGTACTGGGAATGTGCTGATTTATTGCAGCTTTATTGCAAACAGAAACCAGATAAGTAACAGGGAGATAGCGTACTAGTAGAAACTATTTTGAAAAATGAGGGTTTTGGCATCTAGTGATATTTTTTTTCAACTTCTTAAAATATGCCATCCAAATACAGACTTGGAAATAGGTAGGTGGACTGATTAAATTCTACTGCAGCAAAAAATAGGCTGGCTTCTGACCTGTTATGCTTGTGGCTCTTTTGATGAACCTTCACGGACTTTTACCAACACTTTTCCATCAATGTAGTCTACAAAAAGATTTTTCTTAGTATCTGAGTTTTGAATTGGCACAATTTCTTTCTTTTTCTTTCTCTTGTCCTGTCTACTTCTGACCTACCACACTGGTTACTGCTGAGGGGGGAAAAAAAAAAAAAGGGTTTCTCAGAGTGTGTCAATAAATTCATACTATAATAAGAATACAGGAAGACAGGCAGTCTTGTATACTGCATGAAGAAGTCTGCACAGCTTCTGCTGTCTTTATAAGCTGCTGAGTCTTCCTATTGCTTGATTTTTGTTACTTGATTTGTTACTTTTTTGAAATTTTTTTCCTCACATTCTGAAAAATATCAAAGAATTTACACATGTATATTAAATGAATGAAAACTGATTAATTAATAGACTGCAATTTCATGGCTGCAGAGCAGTGGGGTTGTATGACCATGTGCAGAAGTACAGTGGTGGAGGAACTCCTGAAGCTCTCCATTCAGAAACTGAAAAAGCAATAGCTAGCCAAGCTCCACCAACAGGCTAATGACAGTCATCTGTCTCAAAATAAATAAATATGCTGGAAATGAACAAATACAGATGTGTTTTTTTTAAAGTCAAATGTATGGCTGAAATCTTTCCAAACTCAAAGGAACTTTGCTCTTAATGTCTGATTCCTGTGCACCCAGAACTCTGCCAGAGGCCTCCCATTCCAGCGGTCTGTTCCAAGACCCTAAAGGAAGACATTAAATACTGAATTTCTGGTTCTTCCAGAGTATTTGGAAATAATAATAAATTTGGAAACAAAATCTATTGAAAATATTGCTAAGTTTTTATACAGAAAGATCTCTTCTTTCTATTTATTTATTTGGAAACATATATGAAGCAACCCACAAACACTCTCTTCATGTGGGGTCTAATTTTACACTGCTAAACGAAATATGAGTCCCAAGAATGAAGCAAGCTAAGAGCCTGACGTGTTCTAGATATCTGCATTGCTTAAGATAGGCTTGGTAACCTGCATTTCTGATAAGGCACTTCCATGTGAAACATTAAGTCATGGAACAATATAGCAACCTGGCTATCATCTGATATTGCTGTGAGGTATTATGGGATGTACAATGGTAGACTTGGGCTGAGAAGGCATAGTTATGTCCACGTTTACCTGACCCACACTACCAACAGGCCTGTGTGACAGGCTGGAAGGCACACAAGTGGTCTCTTCCCAATGCTAGCAAATTTACCCAGAGCCCATGTGTGAGCACAGACTTGCGTTCGGAGAGTCTGGATACGCAGTTTAATTATAAACACACGCTTATGTTTAAAACAGCATATAAGCAGAGCTATTAAAGCATAGGCTAAACATGTGGATAAATGTTTATATCTAATGGATGCCACTTCAGAAGAAGTCAATATAATTCCCACCAACAAACCCTATGCAAAAAGCCCATGAAAACAGAGTTATGCCTTCAAAGTCAACAAAATTAAGTTTTCTCGGAACAAACCTCTAAGTTGAGAGTTCTCTGAATATATAACATTTGTGTTAGCAAAAATGTGCTGGATGATTCCAAATGTCACAATACTGCATAAAGACAGATATCCTATAAGCAGTCAGGCTCCAGAATGTCTAACGTGTAGATAGCCTCAAACACTACCTGAAATAATGCTCAGAAATGAACAAAAAGAATAAATGCCAGACATTCTTTATGGTTTGCATCACCAGGGAAACAGGCACACATCTTACGCTGTCATTACTAAACCACATATCTTAAAAAATATTTAGTAGTTTAGAAGAAGAGTACATGAAAAATTACGATCTCTAATATTAAGAAGCTGTGACTGTGCAAAATGGCTGTCTGTATTTGTAGTGTTGTTGGCCAAAATGAGTGTGTGGTAGTTGGTCTCATTTAGCATTCTGTATCTTATTCTTTGTATATTCTGGGCACTGAATAGTTATGCATTATATTATTTGCTAATCATAAATATTCTTCCCATGTTAAACTTAAAACTGCTTGTGTATGTGATCCAAGCCAGATTTTAATCAAGTTCCCAAAGGCAAAAAGCTTTTTCATCACAATATTGTTTAAGTTGTACCATCTCATACCAAATTTGCATATGCTACAAAAAGGGATTAAACAGCCTCCTAAACCAGAGACTGATGATTTTTGACCAGCATCAAAACCAAAAGCATTGAAATTCTTTGAGAAATACTGTGCTTACATTATTTCCATCATAAGTATAAGCAAATATGACCGACAGAAATGCTTTTGGGGGAGGATAATCACTTTTCATGAAGTCACCATCACAATGTTGAAATCTTGGTAGGTTCAAAGAGTTCAAATGCACAGATAAATACTTATTGTGCAATTAAAACCATCCCCAAATTTCAACTTTTCCATCTTTCCCTGCCTCTGAGCTCAAAATAATTATCTTCAAGTCGTTCAGCACTGTAATGATTACTGATCGTATTCCATAAAATATTTCTTCATTGTGATAGTGTATAGTAGGAAACTATGAGACATAAGGGTATTTATTATTCTTTCCCTACTACCAGACTCACTAATGAGGAAAACGTGTTTACATTTGTTTTTATATTTCAAGACATTTTGGAGAAAGCAAACCAAAGTAATTATTGTAACAACAATATCTTCTTTTCTTCTGAGAAACACTGTAAAAGGAAGGTGGAGGTCTAGGGGATACTGTCTTTCATTCTCAGATTAGGAAACTGGGTCGCAGAGAGTTAAGTGCCTTGGGTGAAGCCACCTGCAAAATCTATCTGTCAGTTCTGCTGACTGCTGTGGTGAGTTTATTTATATTTATAAGCATATATGTCTTCATAGTTGCTGTAAGGAGAGGGTGTATCTCTTGCATATTTCCTCTGCTCAAATGTAGTTGTGAAAGCCATGATCTTTTCTCACAGTTTTGTAAAATGAGTGTTCCATGAAATAATAATAGTATTTGATTGACTTTAGCATCACATCAAAGGAAGTGGCGTAAAGTAATGTGCATAATAAGCAAAACTTCTGGGTCAGTGGATAAAAGCCTTTGGCAAAGGCATTGAAATCAACAAATATAGGTTGATGCAGAGATTAGACAAAGTTTCTCTCAAATATATTCCATCTGTTTAAGAAACAGTGGCTAAAGGTTATATGACTTCAAAAGGTACTCTATTAAAATAGAAAAGTGTATTCTCTTATTGTTGCAGCTGAACATACCCCAGCTTTAGCTGCTGTTTAGTATTCTAGCAATGCAGATTTCACTGCAGTTTCTGATAAATGCCAGAGAATTAATTTAATATTTCATATACCCCCCTCCAGGGTGATTAGAGGTTATGTAGTCAATAGCATACTATCATTGCGTCCACATCTCACTGTGTATTTCTGGACACCTTTAATCATGGAAATGTTTAACCAGGAAAAGAAATAAAACCTGGAAGATCACCTGAGTGTACAGATTTTTGTTGTCACACTAAGATTTGTTTCTGAGGAAAACTTTTATCTCTCCATTCTAGTGTCCTAAAGATAACTGTTGTAGTCATGTCAATATCCATTCACAAACATGTGTGAATAGATTTTTAAACCCCCAACTTTCACTTTACTGTGCTTTATCAACTTAGATAGGAATTTAGGGTTCACGAGTAATGCAGAATTAAGACATGGTAAGCTTTTAGTGAGGTAGATAAAAAAACAGCTCCTTCCTTTTGATTTCACTGTTATTTTTCTGTATTGGGGGTGGTCTTTTTTTTTTTTTTCTGTGACAGAAAATTAAATATTTTGCTATTTATTTCTGTCTTGTTACCAGTAGGCATTAAAGTCTAAAATGTGTCTGTAATGTAGGTTGGTTGTACAATTTTTTACATTTAAGATATAATATTTAGATTATAGGACATATGAACAGGCACATTCAGAAAGACAGTATTTTGTATCATGTATATAGTAGTATGTATATGTATTGCTATATACATATGCATGTCACTTACATATAAATACGTGTAAATATCTATGTACATGCACAGTTAGCACCACACAGGAAAAAAGAACAATTTCCAATTATACCTCTTCCTTCTAAAGAAAGAGTACTGCTCAGTGCTAAGGAATGTAAGAGTGTCCTATTCTTAGAAATTTCTGACACAGCATTTAGTATAACCATACAGAGACATAACAAGCAAAAGAACTGGAAAATAGATGTGTACTTATTAAGTGCCAATAAAGCTGATAAAAAGCATGACTGCCACAGACATTATGCAACATGAAGTAGTAAGATCTTCTGTTTCTAGAGGATGTGGTCTGATAGAATAGCAAATAGTTTGCAAGAGTTAGAGCAGAATTTTTTTTTTAAGGGGTAGCATTACTCAGCAAGTTTCATACATGAGTCAACTCTTTCATTTCTTTGGGGATTTTAGATGTTCAGTTTTAGCTGGCTACAAGGATTATATTGTTCAAGTTTCTCTTTTAAACTGGGGAAAGGACACATTTTGGAGAAAAGGGCAACGTAATAACAGCAACAATAATGATACCGTGAACTATTTCACTTCTGAAGTTTAAAATAATTTAGAAATGTCATTTGTCCCATGGCAGAGCAGATACTAAAGGTAATTTTTCTGCTAAGTAGCTGAAGAAGGGTAAAAGGAGAGAATGGCAAACTGTTCAATCCACTTTGCCACAAATTAAACCGCAGCACCAGGCAGCAGTCTCCTGCCTTGTATAATGGCGCACTCAAGACAGCATTCGGCCCCTCAGAAATGTTGTTGCCACTTCACACAAATCACTTAAGACAGCGACCCATTTTTTGCCAAGTGTTTCCAGGGAGGATCGTGGGACAGAGCATGTTGCCACTAGCTCTATGTGACTTCTTTTTTCCCTCCTTCCTCTTTATCATTGTCCGGGCACAGAGCCAGGGCCTGGCCATTTCGACATTTCATAACCCTCTCAGCTCTGCTGCTCCTTATTCTCACCGCACCCTGGTCCCCACACCTGTGCCTGCCCTGGCCCAGTTCATCAGCATCTGCTGGGCTGGCAGACCTCCCCCGAGACCCGGAGCCTCAGCATGTCCCCATGCTTCAGAAGCGCTGCCGGGGACTGTCTTCTCTGTAGCTGTGCCAGGGACTAGCTATATTTCTGGCCCATCCTGGTGGCCCTCCTCAGCCCCAAGCCCCACACCTCTGTGCCTGCTCCACATCTGAAGTGGTGCCATGAGCTGTACCTCCTTATTATGCTCAAGGTTCATTCTCATGGTCCTCCCTCGCCTCAGGTCTCACTCCTTCATGCCTGCCTTGCCCCTGGAACCCTGCCCTGCTATCTGCCTTCTCACCACACCTGGTTCCCATCATCCTCCCAGCCCCTAAGCTTTACTCCACCATGTCTGCTCTGTCTCCAAAACAGCACTGGGGCCACAGCTTCTCGGTGTTGCCCTGCCTGTCCTACCACCTCTCTCAGCCCAGAGCCCTGAAGCTCTGTGCTGCACCCCCACTGACACCACACCTCATCCCAGTACTCCGGATTCCATGCCTCCTGTCTTCTCCCTCTCCACAAACTTTAAGCTCAGTCCCACTGCCCTATGTCATGACTTCTTGGTGGTACATATAAAATTGAACACAGACACTGCCCACATCTCACTAATTTGTGGTTTATTCTCTTCAGATGAACACTGGGTTTATGCTTTGCTAGGTGAAGTAATCTGAATGCTGGTCTGTCAGATAGGCATGAAATGAACTACAGGACAAGGTATCAAGTATCACAATTCTCAGATGGTTTCCAGCATGGCAAGTCTCTGCACTGACCTGTTGTGGCTCACTCTTTAGCATCTGTAACTGAGCTCTGGAACACCATGTTGCTACAGCAGTGGTAGGGCATGCTGCCACAGGGCTCAGAACCTGGTGAATAAGCCCTATATAGCCTTAAGGAAGGGTTGCAGTGTGTTCAGATGGGCAGGAACTATGAATACCTTCACTTCCCTGCTTAAGGTGTGTTGGCGCCTTTGGCTCAGGCCAAATCTGGCACAGGGTTACGCTGCCAGGGTCGTAGTTACATCCCACAGCCAAAAAGAAAGGTAGCTGACAATGGCAAAAGTGTGGGAGTGGGAAAAGGACAATAGGAACATTGAGAAAGATGTGAAGTGAAGCGTATTATGGATAGATTGTTGCTAATGCATAGTTACTCATCCCTTCACTGTACTACAGTACCTGGAATCCCAAACTATGCACAGCCAACTCCTTCAGGAAGTGTTCAGTGTGTTCCCACCAAAATGCTCAGCCTGTGTCCTGCCACCACAGGAGAGGCCAAGGTGGAGTCAGCTGCGGGTTGCAGGAGGCACTACATGGGCTTCAGTAAGGCTCTAGTTGGACCAGGTCTAGTTGGACCTGTTGTCCTTCTCCCTCTACCACCACGACTTCTTCGTACCCCAGTTTGGTACAATCGCTACAGATGGGACTTCCCTTGATTTAAATACATTCTTGTTACGATAAACTTCTAACAGGATTGAGAAAGAAGAGCAAGGCCATGAGCTGTCACAGCTGTTAGACTAGTCAAAGAGGGCTGCAAAAAGTAATGGAGAAAAAGAGCCAGGAAAGAGCAGTGGAAAATAAAGCTGAGGGTATGAAGAAGAGCTTTTGCTTTCCTGACACACTACTAACAGCTCAGACCAAGTGAGCATTATGAAAGCACATGATTAAGTATTTTCTATATTGTATTCTTTATGGCCTGACCTTCTTGGTCCTAGACTGAGTCCACTGATAACTGTGGTTATTGTTACTCCTAAACTACAAGTACACTCTAACTACAAGAGGTTTGTCTCTCTGAATGTCTTCTTGTTATTATGGCATTAAGTAAGTTTTACATATTTCTAATTTTTTTTTTCTGTCTGCTAAAGTAAATGAAAGTGTGAAGTCCTGTCCAGTTTCAGATTTGACATCTTAACCAAGAGAGTTCTCAAATACCATCTAAGCACATACATTTTGGATCATCAGAAGAAAACAAAAATATATTTATTTCTGGCAATAGAATCCCTGACCTTGACATATAGCAGAAAAACAAATACTCTGTCTTTTCATCTTGTTGTGATGTGTCCCTATGTTACTTTAAGTCACTATTGAGGATTATCCAGTCAATTATTAGGGTCTGAAATGCAGTTCCAGTGGTGTCTGGATCCTTCCTACTGAATAGCTACAGTTAGAGTCTTAAATCTCAAATGCAAATCCACAGATCCTTCGGACTCTGAGACTCATTTGGCAGAGAAGAGTTTCAGCTAAGTTTCAGACTGCACAGACTTTGAGAGAGAGTAAATAATATTTTTTTATTATTATTTTACAGAAACATGCCTGGAGTAACAATTTCAGTTTTACTTGTAGTATTTCATTAGTACATTGAGAACATATTTGTATTAACAGAAGTATTTAATGAATGTTTAACTCTTAAAATACTTTGGTTGCAGTCTTATTAAAACAAAGTAGATCCATGTCAACTCACCCTGTAACACAAAAATCAGAATGGGGAATGCCCTTTTTGAAACTTATCTTATATTTTCATCACAAGTGAAATACTGACATTTTCACAGAGTTTGGGAAAAAATAAGTGCCAGAATGACAAAATACCATATTTTGTCATCTTCAGTCAGAATAAAACACACTGAAATATTCATGAATCAAAACTTTTAATATCCATTTGTTTGTATTTCAAGTTGATTCAGAATGGAATGAAACTCAGAATAAAACAGTATTCCTTTTGGTGTCTTCAGGGAGATGGAGTTTGAGGAGTTCCATGTCCCCGTTCTCTGCATTATCTAGTAAAACTGTATTTCTTAAAGTGCATTACACAAGTATGTCAAAGAGGATCATCCTTTGCAAGTTTCATCAGTTGCATCCTGCAGATAATAGCACTGCCTGTGATGCCAGGGATGAATTTGGCATTGCGTCTTCTGTAGTGAAGCAAGTACCATAGGGACTGACTTACAAAAATGTTGTTAGTTTGGAAAGATGTTTTTCAGATCGGA
>VUYV01000002.1:6753772-6834216 GCA_008711295.1 Anarhynchus alexandrinus
GTTGCCATTACCATAGGGACTGACTTACAAAAATGTTGTGTTAGTTTGGAAAGATGTTTTTCTCCTTGCTGGAAAAATACAAGTTTTCAGAAGCCAGCATTACTTATATGTGGTTCTTCAAGCCTCACTTCTCATAGTGTGTGCAGATAACAATGTCCTGGTAATGGCAAAGCACATAATGGTTGTGATCATCCTTAGCGTATGCCTGAAAAGTGGCTTACGTTAATAACAATCTTACGTTTGTTATTCCATCTTCCCCACTGCACCACCTCCTCCATCTGAGACATCCTCTAGGTCTGATTAACTTAGTCAAGGCAATGACTCGATTTTGTTATGACTTACATACACAACATAATATAAACATTTTGTATTTACTGATAATCATCATTCATCAAGTTGTTATTTTTGGCAGCCATGATTTTTCCAGAGAAATAAACACTTGCATTAAATTGAACAAGGCTGGATTCTGTATAGTATAAATGAAGGAGAGTTAATGACATCTCTTGTTTCAGTTTTAGGGTTTTACTTTGTTTTGTTTAAATTTTAAGCCACAAACAGGGAAGACTGTTTGGAGCAGCTGTTTCCTAAAGAATATACTTTAGAGATAATTGTTAAGTAAGTATTTTCGTTGTGTTTAAAAGCATCATTCCTTTCTTCATTATTTATAGTCTTTTAGCCCAATTCACTTTAGAAATTTTGACAGTTTCCTAAATCAGTCAACAACTAACTGATAGAGGGAGTTTGATGATTAGTGACAACTCTGGGAATGGAAGAAGTTACCCTAGGGTAACTAGGGACCAGGAATAATCACAGAATCACATATTATATATGTCTGTCTTCAAGATACAGGGTTTGCTCCTGCCTTTTCACTTTGGCATCATCTCAAAGCCTTAGAGCAGAACAAGTAACATGGCAAATTCGCTTTATACTCTTCATTAAATGTATGTTCAGTTAGAGTATCCAAGGTGACCAGACCCTATGTTTTCAAAGCACTATAGCTTTGGGGAGATAGAGCACAAGGAATGGTTATCTGCTCCCTTCCAGAGAGGGAAAATCAAGCCCTGGAATATATTCTGAAGTCTCTTCTCTGTCTTGGAAGGACTCTTGCAGCAGGGAAAACACTTGTCTTTGTACTGGGCCCCATCGTTGCGTGGGTGAGCACAGAATTTAGTCTAGATTGGTGTTTGCAGCCTTTTCTGGTAAGGCAGCTGCTTGACTGTGCTGAGGAAAAGCCATTACCTAACCCACTATTACTCGGTATTGCCAGGGCAGATAAATTAGTGCTTATTGTTTGGGTAAGCACAGTGTTATTGCTTTACAGTATTACAGCTTAGCTGTTCTACACGTATTAGTGAAAAATACAGAGGATATAGACATAACGTGACTTTGGGGCCTGTGGGAGCTGTGGACAGTCTGTGTTTGCCGGGAAGCGCTGGCACAGCTCTGCCAACTGCGTGCACTGCTGTGCGTACGTGAGGAGGACAGAGGAACAATCTTTTTGCAGTCTTTTTGCATGTTACCTTCTGATGTCTTGCTGACCTGCAGTGTCCCTGAGTAGCAGGCTGATTACTGCCAGCCTAGAGTTCAACTTCAAGTGCAGGCATACATGCAAGGTTTATTTTTATTAGACTTTACTGAGTATATTTGTCCACTTCATCTCTTATTACAGCTGGTTTCAGCCAATCGTAACTCTTGTAAAAATTCCACCCTGGCAGTTCCAAAGACATTTTCTGTCTATCCAACAGGCTGTAACAACAGGGCTGCCCCAGTTTAGACCACCTGAATTATGGAAGCCCCATCTGACGGGGCTGTGAATAGGGGTGAGTCAGTCTCTATCCCCCATTTTTCCTTTATCCACTTCTCATTTGTTTTCTCTTTCCCAAATTTGGTGAAAATGATGAAGTAAAACACAAAAGGAGTCTACTGGAAGAAAAAAAAAAGGTTGTATACTCTATTTGCTGCCCTCCTTATACTGCCTCCTTTCAGAAGAATGAAACAAAGCAATGAATCTGCCCATCTCCCCTTGTGCCTGCCCCGCTCATTTCCGTGAATCAAAGCATAGATGGATAGTTTTGCATTGTCTGCTCATCCGTTCAATGCCTGCTCCTGTATCCACCTTTAGTCACTGCTGTTTCAGCTGTTCATATTCATACTGAAGGTTCACAGTATTGTGACCTAACAATTTACTTTTCAGTTTAGAGAATAATGCAAGGTGAATGTGGCTATATAGTGTGTACCTCTGGTTACCAACTGGTTTGCTACATTGGGTTTCAGTAATGCCCTGAAACTGTAAGTATCTGGCCACCTGTATCCTCACAGTACCATTACTGTTGGGTTAAATGTATGGTCACGGCATACTTGTAAACAGGCATATATATCCCTGGAAAAGATTCTGGAGAGCGGGTAGGCCTGAGTCAAAATAGGTTAGGCATCAATGATCTGTTTTAACGTAGTTTTAACTATTAGTTATTTAACTATAGTTTTTAACTCTTAATATAGTCTTATTTAACAGGCTGTGATTTTATTTTGTCATCACTGTTTAAACACAGACAGTTCAGGCAATTATATCTTCAGCGTTACTAACTATATGCAGTATATTGACAATTACATACTAATTTGTGCTGCTACCCCATATACCAATCAGATTTTAAAAAGCACAGGGCAAATAATGCATATGCTTTTTATTTTTGGCAAGGCGAGTATATAAATTAATCAATTTACCTTGTTCACGTTTGCATCCATTTTACATGCAAGTCCACTTGAGCATTTCAGTCTACCAGTGCAGAATGTGTATTATGAAACTGTCTGTTCAGTATTTGTTCCATAAAAGTTTTCAGACTCTTATCATCAGAAATGGACAGTAACACATACTTCTGTTCAGCCAGTCACAGTTGAACAGACAGCATGCATTCATCAAGAAAAAAAGGAAACAAAAAAATAATGTATTGGTTGAATAAGTCAACATTAAAAAAAAAGATTGTCACTGGCATTTCATAAACAGAAGAGAAGGCTGAATCCATCAAAGAAATCATTATTCAATCAGCTTAATTTTAGGAGGAAAATTTGTACACAGTAACCACTGTAACAGGTGGTGAGTGTCTCAGAAGCTATAATTATATGGTCTGTACTCTGAGACCATTAAAAGCTGGATGGCATTGGTAAATAACAGTATCCCTAACTCAAAGTCCCTGAATCAATATGTACAAACCCCAGAAAACTGGGACAGTCTGACAAAGGTATCGCCATCCCTGGAGAGGTTCAGGCATGAGATGTGACAGCTACACAACTAATTTGTTGAGACATCAGGAAGGACAGCAAACACTAGCAACGAGTGTGTCTTCTTCCACGCCTTACTTTCCCCTTTACTACAATGAGCAATGGCAGATGAGAATCATATTGAGTGCCTGCTTTTGGTTTTGTCCCCAAACCTTGCTGTTCTTTTGTTTAATATTTTACAGTCTTCCTGAAAGTTTCTGAATAGACAGACAGGATTCGGTCTGTTTCTGTATTTTACCATTGAATTAATGACTAGAAGTGAGACTCATGAGATTTATGAATTCATTCTGTCTCTATTATAAGTAAGAGCAGAGAAAAAATAGCAAGAGATTGCCTGAGAAAGTTTGCTGTCTACACTGAGAATGCCCATTTCCTCTCTGAGAACCCCAGTGCTCGAGAGCATTGTCCTGTGGTACATCTCTCCCTCTCCTTAACTTTTCTGTTGCAGAAGCTTTTGCTTCTGACCTTAGAGCTTTTGAGACATCAGGGTTTTTGTTTTCTATATCCCACCAAATTTTCTGTATTGCACCTAGCACTGTTTGCCACATGATATACATTAACTGAATCTAAAGAAGAATGGACAACTGCATGAAAAATAAAACTCTTCAGCCACTATTAAAAAGCTACTTCAGTGATCACTAGAGGGAAGGAAGTGAGGTTTGCACACAAGGATTTCTAAATCACAAAAACTTGCAACAAACATGAGTATGAGCAATAAGGAACTTCCTTCCAGTTATCAAAATTTACGGATACTTCCAGAACTCTGAAGTGTTATAAAATACTAAAGTACCTGCCTTGTGTTCTCACGGAAAAGCCTGAAAAGCAAGCTGCAACATGAAAGACATGGCAAGTGGCTGCATTTACAAACATATTAACAGAAGAGCTTTAAAAATAAGGTACAAAGAAACACGCTGCTGTGTCCACACAGGCAGTTTACCATGTTTGGAAAATAAGTAACTTTGTGCTTTTGATTTTAAACAAAGGCTTTAGGGCTCTCCGCAGTAACAAGAACCAAAACACAGAGTACAGCTTGTTAATAGGCATAAAGAAGCTTGCAGCTACTCCCCAAAGATCTGATCAGATGCCATTTAGCAAGCTACATCCATGACATGCATTGCTAAACAATGGCTGAAACACTATTTACCTTGGATCCCAGCATCTGTTTCATAACCCTCTTAGAAGAAGAGTGATAAGTAACGCAGACCACACACACTAAAATTCTTTGGGTTATAGCTATTGTCCTTTTCAAAGTATCAGATACGCATACAATATACACATCTCTGCGACTGTGTCTTAGTGAGGATGGAAACTGCGTTATTCTGTGGGGAGATGGCACACAAAACTTTTGGGTTTATTAATGATTTTTTTTTAAAAAAATCAAGGAAATTTGGCTTCAGCTGTGACTCCCAGTGATGTGAATGTTGAAGCTTCTTTGCAGATAGCTGATTCCTGGGGGAAACATATCACAGTTGAATGTTTTTATTCAGATTACATTATCTAAAAGAAATATAGTTGGGTTTGATGCATATTTTCCAAGTACAAAATTAAATACTTGAAATTTTTTTAAATAAATCAGCTGGAAATAGGAAAACTGATGTACACTGGCCACTATTTTTAGAACTTCAACAGTCTTGTTACATAAGTGCTATCAAAGTTATATGCAATATACATATCTTTCTCCTTACACTGAGGATGGTCCATAGCAGACCATAACCAGATTAATAGAATGAACAAAGCCGTTTGTGGCAAAGATGGCTTGCTTTTTACATATACCTCTGAGAGTGCTTTATGAGAGTAGATGAACACAGCTTCTCCCAGTTTACTGAGCAAAAGGCAGCACTGAGGCATGGAGATGTGAGGATACTCGCTTGACGGCAGTAAGTGAGGCACAGAAGAAGAAGGGAGAAACTCTCTGAAGTCCAGGTCCCTACATGTAACCCCAATCACAAGCAAACTTTTCCTGCAAGAATGAGTAACAGATGACTACAAACAAATAACCGTATGGGGGCACACTGTGAATGCAAGTTGCTGGAATGGCCTGGTGTGCTTCAAAATACTCTGCTTTCAGCAGGAGCAGCTAGACCTCTACCTGACCTATGGGTTTCTATGGGTTCAAAGAAAAGCCAGAAACAGAGCAGAATCACCTTTTGCCTCTAACTGTCCTAGAACAGTTACGTACACAAAATGGAATCAAATTTACAGTCACTTTTGTTATGGCATGCTATTTATTTTCTGAGCCAAGTGTTGCCAGAAAGATGGATTACTACTAGCTACGTAATTGACTATTTAAATATGGAAATTTGAAGCGTAAAGTTCACAGGTCAACAGGGTGAAGAGTTGTAAACTGTATGAATAAGAGTTTGCATGATTAGCCCATAGATGTTGGTTTTGTCTTATTCCTACAAATACCCTTTACCGGTAGACAGGAAGGACCATGGGAATTCCCAGACACATGCACATCCTTTGGGTGTTATACGCTTTACCAGATAGAGTTATCAGCAGCATTATGTTGTGCAAACACGTTACGTGAACAGGAAATTATTATACTGCCATTGCTCAGACTATTTCAAATTTTAGTCACTAGAAAGAGGGTCAACATCCTCTTTTCAAAATATCTTTCCATTATTAAACATGCAGTGATTGCTGCAAAATGTTGTTTCCTCAAATAGCTGCTCAAATAAGATATTTTTACCTTCCATCAAGTGTTTTTGTATCATACATTACCTAACAGTTTACTCCACTGTAATGATACACAGTAACTAAGAAAAACATATCTCTTGTAAGAACAGCTAATAGAATAACTCCTTTTTATTGCGTGAATATTATCAAAGTACAGTAGCTATCCCATAAATTTACCCATAACGTGATGGACTAGGAATGCTATTTTTCTGTTGTTTAATCACAACAGATGAGTAACACTCCTTGGTTTATGTGCAAACATTAAAATAAATCAATACTGCAACAATATCTAGACAATTATGTACATTTTTCTTTACGTAGGTCTCAATGTCTACTACAAAAGTAACACTGTATCTCATTTTACCGAACACCACAAAGACTTTTTACAAAATAATATTGCTTATAAGCTGCATTAGGATTCTGTAATAAGCATTATCACCAGATTGATGAGTTGTTGTTACAGAAGCAGTGTTATTACTTGAAAAGAGGTCTCAGAAGGATGCAATTCTGAAATCTAATCTTAGAAATGGAACCAAATTAACTTTAGTGACACAATATTACAAAACTAGTGAATATTGACCGTTCTGGTATTATAGCAAAACTGTTTCTTCTTTCACTTTAAATGATCAATGGAAACATTGACAGAAAGTGATTAAAAACTGTATGAAACTATATTTTGATACCTGAAGTGCTGGGAGGCAAACGAATGGAGCCCTGAAACAGAGTAGGGCTCGTCACAGCTGATATATAACACAGAACAATATTCTATATCTTTTCGCATAATGGAGAAAATTAAAATGTCATGGAAAGGACTTTAGATTTCAGGGTTCCTCTCTTTGAAACAGTAGCATATCATGTTGGAACCTGGGAATTCTTAGTAGAGCTGGAATTATTTCTGTATCTATTCAATGTTTAATTAGGGTTTGCAGAACTGGACTGCTGTTCTTAGCAAATATTTCAGCTATTGGGCTCTTATCCTTTAAATAGTTGTGCCTATAAGGATGACGACAAAAGTCCTATGAGTTAGAGCTACTCATCTGAGAGAGTTTCTCATATGTGGCCTTGGTGCTGATTCAGTGTAACTTTAATGAAGATGAATAAATTGTTTACGTAAATCATGCCATCACGTATTCTGTAACACTGGCTGCTGGTTCCATGGCTGCATTCCACTCACTGTTGGTTTTCTTTGCATGAGTAATTAAGATGAAACTTTAATTGAGAAGGTAATTTATGAGAAGTCTCTGTAAAAACATTAAGGTAAACCAAAGGTAGGATAAAGAATAGGTCAGATAAATAGTAGACATCTTGTGGGCCATTATCTGACTCAACATGACTAGCCGCATACAGATTATTTTAAACTTGCTGTTCAAACATTGGTGTTTATGGAGCAGATGATTGTTGATTCTTTGGCAGGGGAGCAAATGGATAGTCACCTTTCCTCCGGCTATTAACAGGCTGACCAAAGCAGGTGGTTCTGTATTCTCTTTTCAAGCAAAGAAGATGCCATGTCTTTGAGTCTCTTTAACGTGCACGGCAGTGGAACTTTGAATTTTATCCAGTTTTATAAAATTACGCAGAAACACATTGTTACACTTTGTTAAGAGCCTTATCCTGGAACTCCTGACTAAAGTAGTGATTATTCTTATGTATAGTGATTGCAGTGGTAGGCCACACTGTGCAGTGAACACGATGAAGTCCACAAATAGCCTAATAACTTGTGCAGACTCTCTGCTGGCTGCCTGTGGTGTGCCTGGGAGTGTTAGGTTGGAATAGATTAGATGGTCTAATGAGTCTATATAAAAACTGTTATTTGTAAGGAGAAAAAACAGGAAAATATATGCTGCTCTGCAAGCCTCCCTATACAGTAACAGATTTTCTTTTAAACAGATGACTATAAAATACAGACAGAATTGTACATGCTTTTAAACCTCCATACAATAAACGTCTAGAGGCAATAAATCCAAGGAATTAGTCTTGAGTAGTCACCGGAGGAACCAGTGAGAACCAGTGCCCAGAAACCCCAAAACTAAAAGCGACAACAAAATTGCACGTAAGCCGTTTAGAAGGCAGCGTAAACAAAGTCATGCTCTATATATGGGTTTGTCGTCTGGAGTCCATAACCCTTGTGCTGTAGGCAAGGCTCAGACCTGACAAAACTGCCCGAGAGTGACATCATGTGGGGAAATTTGCGGCGGCAGCAGCAGGTCCCTGTGCAGGCGCTGCACGTCCAGAAGGGCCGAACGTCAGGCCTGCGGTCCAAGCTGTCCCTCTGGGCTCGACAGGATTATTTTTCGTTGGCAAACATTCAGTAGCTGAATCCATTAATATAAATTGTCCTTAGAAGAACTAAACTATCAATGAAGGATCTTGTGCTGGCACAAAAGACTTCCGTCTAGTCCTTGTAATGAACCTGCTGCTTATCTCAGAGTTGATAAAAACCACACTTGCGTGCTCTCCACCCAGTTAATGAAAACCTCTGATCCTTTTCATTCAGCACTAGACCTGACTGAGTAGGTCACAGATATTTCTAGACTCCATGTGGTTCTGCTTGATGCCTGTTTGATTTGGGTTTATTCTAGGTTATTCCATTTACTTTGCCACCCTCAAGAATGCCTTCCATCCTTCCTTCCATCTACATAATCTGCAGAACAAGCCAACCTTCTCCAACCTTACAAATCCACATCTTTCACTTTTCAATTTCTCTGAAACTCAAGCAACTCCTTCCCTGGCTTTTTTTTTTTTTTTTTTTTNGGGTGGGGTGGGTATTGTGAAGAGCAATGTAATCACTTCTGTGTTCTCTGTATTGATCCACTCAGATGCCTACTCTTTGGACTGGAAGGGGACATTAACAGTCCTGAACAATAGAAGTAATTCTAGTTCAAGCTCTTTCATCTTGTGCTACCCATGCCATTTACCAGTCTGAACACTGAGTAAGAACGTTGTAATTCTGCCACCCCACAAAGCTACAGCTCTAGTACTGTTTCTTGTCCAGGTTGGTATATAAAGTACCATGTAATACTGAAACACTGATCCTCTTGCTCTGTTCTAAAACCTTGAAATGAGTCAGCTCTAAAGTTTATTATCAGATTCAGCCCAGCAAATACACTCAAAACACTTTCCTAGGGTCAGACTGTACTCTAGTTTGTGTGTTGACAGGGATGAAAGGGCTCTTTGTGCAGATCTCTGCTTGCTCGTGTGGAAAGTGGAACAAATTAACTTTGTGGCATTATACTCCTTCCTTGAATGATTCATATGGTTGGTAAATCACAGGAGTGGTGGTTGTTAGCAGCAGTAAGCTAAAGCTATATAGCTGGGCTATGAGATGCGTGCACTCTATTCTTCTAGATCCCTGGATAATCTACAGAATAATCAATATTCTGAATTAAAAATAGAGCTCCTCAATGCATTGGAGATACCCAGAAGAAGGTGGGATTAACGTTCATTGGAAGCTGGAAATAAGTGGTTTATTAACTGGTTATTAACTTCTTAAATTCAAGTGACTTTTAAGGCTGAGAAGCCGAGCATCTCAAAAATCATCAAATTACTAGGAAAAAAAAATGTTTATTTTATCTTTTGTGCATTTTCATGATTATATGGGTAACAGAGTAGCTGACTTTCCAGCTGTAAACACATTAGCAGGTGGGATTTTTTAGGTGAGCAAACAGAAAAGCTAACATGGAACATCATAAAGACGCTAACTCAAGTCATCCAAAGGACTGGACTCCCTGGATACATAGGGCAGACCTCTGCCCACTGCTCCAGCGGAGTAGCTGACAGTACCAGCAGGTTGGTCAGAAACCTGGCAGGGTGATTTGAGTTGTTAGTCAGGCCAGCGTGTGACAGGGCGCTTTCAAGTCAGCCTTGTGGATGTTTGCTGGCAGCAGAGGAAAGGTGATACTCTGTCTTGGAAAGGGAGTGGTAGCAGATCCGGATTCCTTTGCTCATTCCCCACAGTCTTAGTCTTTTATGTACCTTCAGGACTTGTGCTATTGCTTGTTTAATCCCCACAAACCCTTGCCTCCAATCCTGCATGCTGTCCCTCGCCAGCCAGTCCTCTGTCCACCTCCTCTCCCTGCCTGTCCCCTACTGTCATAGTCTTCCATTTTCCTTTAAAATTTCAGTTTCCAGTGTCTTTGCTGACCTGCCCTGGCTACTGAGGCTCAACAGAGGCATAATGGCCCACTGTGTACAGCATTAAGTTAAATGCTTTACTGATCCTTCCTGATACTGACCTTTTCGAATCCCTGAATCTTTCCCAGAGAGCTCCCAGGACCCACTTTCCTTATTAACCGAGGTATTCCTTATCAACTCCAAGAAGCTGTTTAACAGCAATTGCCATTTCTCCTTTTGTTTTTCATTACATTCATCTCAGGACCCTTCTTTGTCCGTTGTGCCTGGCCACCGGTCAGGGCAATCACCGAGGCACAGGCAAAACAGTTGACAGTATGTGGCAGGTCAGAGGCACATTTCAGGGTGGTCTGAGCTGTCCCAGGCGGGCTCAGGAGTGAGGACACCATGCAGACACCATCTTCAGGCTCCTTTCCTTAGCTTCGAAGCTTGGCAAGTTGACCGAGCATACGCTGTGATTTACCAAAGTGATTTGGGCAAACGTGGATGAATTTTCTCAGACATGAGAAAAAGCAGAAAGCGCTTCTTTCTCCTCGTCCATTAAAAATCTCTGATCCAAACCAGGTATAAGAATTTCTTTACTACTACACAAAAAGGGGATACCACAATGTCTGCTTCTCTAATTTCATTCTTAGAAATGACTGAATAATTTGTGCTGAAGCTGTCCAAAAATCTTCAGCACCTGCCATGGGAAATTTCGAACAGCAGGGTTCAAGTGAGGCAAGGTCACAAACACCAGGTCTTACAGTGGAAATTGTCTGAAAACCAGACTAGCAGCTTGAACATAATAGGTGGCATTATATTCAGTTTCTGGGTGTTTCAATTCAGGATAATCCAAGTAACATATCTCCATATGGAGAACAGTGCCTACTTGCTCAGCTACTCTATGTAAGAAAGATCATTTGAGAGCAATGGAAATTATGCTCAGCTGCACCTTCTCTAATTAGGCAGAAAACGTTTGCTTTTAGGTTGGCTTTCTCAGTTGCTGTGTCCTGCTAATAAAGTAATTGGTCTCTGTGCCTTGTCTGACCCAGGAGGGGATACAAATAGGGGCAGTCATCTCACTTAACCAGTCCAGCAAGGAACCTTCCTCTCCCAACCCAAATTCCTGCCCCAGTTTTAACCACGCAAGTTTCTTGGTAAGAGAGTCGAGCCTTAAGTGCAGGCAGCACCAGGATTCATTCCCCATGAATAAACAACACGCTCATAAGAAATAATAAGAACCTTGTGGTTAAAGCAGAGGCTTGGAGTCGGGAAACTTGAGTTTTTGTCTGGTTTTCTTCTATATATTCTGGGTGACTTTGTGAAAAACAAAGAATTGAAACCAGAGAAAAATGCCCGTGAATTTTCACTGCTGCAGTATTTCTGTTGCTGATGCTGATAGACATGTCTGAAGATGGGTAACATGTAAAAAAAGCCCTTAAAAACTACAAGTCTTCAAAATGTAAACATTTATCTCCCTTCCCATGGTTTCCCCACCACAGCACACCAAGCAGGTTGAGTGGTTACTGTCTTAATTCACAATTAAATCACTGTGAGTTCCTGGGTACTCCAGGATTTTTAAATATTTTTTGCCTTTACAAGAAACATCACATACTTGAGAGAGCGGTGAAGATTCACACGTGAATGTGGACCCTCATCATACTAATCTCGCAGGGAAGCGGCTGTAGTTGGTTACAAGACTTAGATGAAGCATATTATAAAGACAGCATCTTATGCATAGGGACCAGGGGATTGAGACCAAAGGCTCCAACCTGCACTTCTCACCAGAGCGAGCGAGCAGAAGCCGGCGTACACCTCTCCGGCCGAGTCACTTAGTGCTCTGGTAAAAGGAACACTTCTGTAATCCAATGCTCTTTTTCCAGAATTCTTTTTAATGTCATTTCTATTTTAGGTTAAACTGCATCAACCCTGCAAAATGTCCATTCTAAAACTCCATCCTCCCCACTGAGTGCTCCAACTACTCCGCTGCAGAACCAGGATCCTTCCCACGAAAGGGGTAAGATAGAAAGTTTAAAATCGATCTTGGCAATTTGGGCACTTGCAGGATTGGACAAATAACATGCGAGAGATTTCGGTACTACATTTTGATGTGGCTGTTTAAATCCCTTACCCGATCTGAGCCTTGCTCCCTGGTATTCTCTTCAACTGTAAGGTGTAAATCCTCGTTAGTGAATACGGGCTAACCAGGTCATCAGCCTCTTCTGGCCAACCAAAAATGCCAGGTTCCAACTCTAAACAAGGGGCAGAGCACCACCTAGTGACGTACGATAAAATTACCCATCTGTCACTGTTTCATTTGGTTGTGTTTGAAATTCAGGAAAAAACCTACTACAATTAGAATATTTAATTTAAAATTTAAAAAAATATCCTATTCTAATCCTGAGTTATTGTCTATCGAGTATAAGATGACTTTTCCTAGGCTGATAGAAGGAATACAAGAACTATGATTGATATTGCTTGGTAAAAGCAGGCCTTACTCCCGATTCCAGTGTTTTTCTATAGACTTCTGTTGCTTGGAATCGGGATTTTATTAAAAATATTCGTTCCACTTGCTGTTTTCCTTTATTCACAATAAGAATGTAATATGAAGCTTACGGAGAATCAGGCAAAAAGGGCCAGCTCAACACTGAAAGCTAATATTAGCATGTGACGACAGCAAGCCAGCAAATTCTGACATCAGCTTTCATCATTGGCATTGTTCTTTTAGAATGATTTTTCTTAATCAGAGAAGGAGGTTACTCTTTCTGTCTAGGTTAAAAGTTATTAATAATTTTTGGTTGTATTTCTTGATATAATCAAAATACTAAGCTTCTCTTATGGAAAAAAGTTAAGTTTCACGTGAAATTTCACATTTATATTTCAAGGGAAAATTACTTTTTCACATATTTTTAAAATGCAATAGCGCAAAGTGAATTTTAATCAAAATTCCACACAAATTATGAAAACTTTCAATAAATTGATTAATAACGGCCATTACAAGGTACCATGCTGATAAAAACAAGAACTGTGAGTTGGCTGGAAACAAAATACTTTAATAAATCCTTTGTAAGACACAGAGTTTTCAGAAATCTTTCCTGTCATGTTTTCTCAGAACCACTTCTTGGGGCAGGGGGAGGAAAATTTGAATCAGAATTGTACCAAGCTCTGTTAAGTGAGTTAAAAACTCAATTTCAGAAACATAGCAGAAGTTAACTTTTTTGGAAAACGTATTTATTTCCGGTTAGCTTAGAAGGACTCTGAAGTACTCTGGGGCAGAGATTAATTCTGGGGGTTTGTGTTGGTTTTTTTTTTTTTTAATCCCNTGTGAGTTGGCTGGAAACAAAATACTTTAATAAATCCTTTGTAAGACACAGAGTTTTCAGAAATCTTTCCTGTCATGTTTTCTCAGAACCACTTCTTGGGGCAGGGGGAGGAAAATTTGAATCAGAATTGTACCAAGCTCTGTTAAGTGAGTTAAAAACTCAATTTCAGAAACATAGCAGAAGTTAATTTTTTTGGAAAACGTATTTATTTCCGGTTAGCGTAGAAGGACTCTGAAGCGCTCTGGGGCAGACATTAATTCTTTTATTTTTTTTTAATCCCAGTTTCAGCTATTACCAATTTCCTTCCATCTATGCTAATTTGACACCAAAGTTTCATCCTGCATTTTCACTTGAGAACTGGAATAAGTTCTTTTTTTCCAAGCAAACCCTGCCTAACGCTCTGTCTCCTGCAGAAGATGGTCCAATTCTTCAGCAGCTTTCCAAAATAGCTTCAATTTTATTCCATTTTATGGTGGTTGAAGATGTTGTGTTACTTCTTAAAGAGGACATTTTTCCTATTTACTGTCAGGAAGGGAACAAAAACGTACTTCTAGTATCCTTGCAATTTGTAATATTAATTTTATCTAGATTATTGAGCTGAATTTAGGGAATGTACAAATAGAAAGGTAACAGGGGCCTGAGAAAACAGGTTATTAAAAGTGGCTGATGATTTCTGCATTCATCGGTCATTGGGGTGCCAATCCCCGATCCAACTCCGTGCGGTCATTCCGGTGCACACAAAACCCACCCGCTCACCCGTGAGAGCTGACCGGGCTCCGCCACGGCCCGGCGGCGGCACTGCAGCCCCCGACGGCGGCACTGCAGCCCCCGACGGCCGCCCGCCCCGCCCGAAGCCACCCATCCGCCGACCCGGGGGGGCGCTTCACTGCCCCAACGGGCACAGAAATGCCGTCTCCTCCCGTCAAGCCCCGGCGACTCGCTGCCCTCCGGTGCGGCCGGCGCTGGCAGTGCCCGGTCGCAACGGCAGGAGGAGCTGCCACCGCCCCGTCGGGCCGCTCCGCCCGGGCCCGTCCCTCAGCGAGACTCGTCCNTCCTGCCCCGGGCGGTGCGGGGCGGTGCGGGGGCTGCGCAGCTGGTGCGGGCAGAGAGAGCGACCCCGGTGTTCGGCGTTCAAAGCGCAAGGCTGCGCTCTTTCCCAAATCTCAGACGTCCCAAAGTTGATTTTAGTTTCACAGGGAGTTTGTTTGGTGGTGGGGTTTGTTTTGTTTTGGTTTGGGTTTTGTGTCTTTCTTCCATTTTAGGACTGTGGAGATGGTGTTTCTGTACAGAGGGAATGGAGACCGGTCATTTACCGAAAGTGCACGGACACTCTCTGGTTGCTGCTCTTCTTTCTTTTCTGGGCTGGCTTGGTAAGCGTGATTTTTTTTTTTTTTCTGAAAGAAAAATCTAGATCCGAAGTTAGTAAGGTTCTGCACAGCGGTATACTGAATGTAAATGGAAATTATCATGGGCACGGGGCTGCCCGGGGACAGAACTGACCTTGGTGGCGGAGCAGTGCTTTATTGCCATGTCTGTTACACAGACTTTTAAATTGTGAGCATATGCTTTCGAGGCCATGTATACACAGGGCTGGGTTATTTAGAATTTGCTTTTTTTTTTTGTAAATTAGGCCAGGCTCTGACTGAGCTCTTATTTCTACTTATTCATTGTAGCCTTGTTATCTTGCAACATGTCTGTCTGAAGTTATATCAAGTCACTATCTGTCCCATGCTTAGAACAGCATGCAGGCTTTTGGCATCAGGCTTTGTCATTCCTTAGTATGAATATCTTTTTCATGATATGTCTGAGATTACTCAGGATTCTCGTGAATACACTATTAATCTGTTTTCAATTCAATTCCTCATAACTCTTTTAATGGAAGCTAATGCAGAAGGATACATACACATTTTGAACACTGCATAAGCTGAAGCTGAACGTTATGAACAGGATAGGGTTTTTTACACGCTGTCTTATGCTTAGTGCTTTGATCAGTGGAGGGAATGCGAAAAATTAGACCTGTCAACAGGTGAGAGTTTAGGATTTTTGCTTCTTTTCTCCCACTGGTTTTATTGTTCAGTTTCTGTTAAATAGCTTATTGCATATATTTATTTGTTTTCTTTTCTTTGATCTTATTTGTAGAAGATTAAAAAGTTTTTGGTGACACTGATTTGTTCACATCATGAAAAAGATTGAAACCCTGTTAGCACCTCTGTGGAAGTGCGTATCACTGGCATTTATAGACACACCCCTCCAGCAGTCATACAGCCATCTATTACTTAACAATATTTATGGCTTGTATCCAGCATTCTGCACTTAAAAAAAATCAATCACATGGACACAGTATTTGCTGTACTGATGGGAACGGACCTGTAATATCCACCTTTAGAAGGAATGCCGGAATTTTTCTGAAAGCATATTTCAGGTTGGGTTACAATGCCAGCTCATTTCTCCTTTTTCTTCTGAGAACAATTTAATTATTAACAAATATTTGCTATGTAAATAAACTGGATCTCAAAATATTTTGTTATTGTAACAAATATCACATGCACAAGTAGTATGTCAACTTTAATTGTGGAGCGTCTGCAAAGATCTCCATTTTGAGACAGTATTAACATGCAGTCATAATTTAAAAAAAAAAAACAAACTATTTAGTTACACTGCAAACATATAGGCGAAAATAAGACTACACTGGGGACTAAGGAAGCACATACTTAGATGTTGTTTATGAGACTCAGTTTTTGCCCAGATCGCATCTTTAGTCACAAGTGTTGAATGTAGAATAACAAATAAAGGCTCTAAACCCTTTAAGAAAGCAGTTGTGCTGGATGTGCTATGTGCAGTCTGTCTCCAGCACAACTGATGTTCAGCAAGGTGGCGGTGGTTAATGTGGGACTGAGAGGACTTGCTGCTGCCAGCAGTTGGCATGTAGCCACAGAGCTTAGTGGATATTCCTTGGTGCATGTAAAATGCGGTTTACACCCCATGGGACAGAGGAGGCAATTGCATCACTGAGTTCTTCAATAGCTGGAGTGCTGTAAATAAGCCCTTGGATAAAGTCATGCCCAGGACTTCACCGACTTCCCAGAAGAAGAATTACTGCTTCTTGGCACGTGGAAAGGTTCTTTTCGAGGGGCATTTTGGCCCTCATGGGGTACACGAGCAGGGTTTAAGCTGTATTCTGAGGCAAGGTGTCTTATATTGACTAAAAGTTGCTGCTACTTGGCTAACAGAGACGCGTGGCTACCCCTGGGGTTTACAGGGAGGTGATCTGCTGGAGCTTTGTTCCAGCAGCAGAGCATCTAAAAGATCAGTGCAGTATCACCAGGTCCACAGCGTGGCTCTCTCCAGGTTTTCCACATGTGTTAAAGAATGCATCTTCCTGAAATTTCAGGTAACCTGCATTTTAATTGCACCTCATGTGCTTAAAATGTACCTCTGATTAAATTCACTAGCAGCTGCAAGGGCTCAGCGTTTCAGCCAATATATTGCTCAGGTGTGTCTTGAAGGGCACCCTGAAAAATGAGACGCAGTAGGCACGTGAAAAATTGCCATTTGAGTGACCTTGCCTTGTGACACACACAAACTTTGGTAGAGGCGGTGTTTAGTACCATACTACTGCTTTCCTGTTATTTTAATCAGGACCCCCATCTTTCTTCTCCTGTCGTACTCTCCTTAATTTATATACTTTCAGCAACAGATGAGGGAAAGCTCTAAGGAGGCAATAGGGCTAAACTTGTCCGTATGACTTGCTCCAGCCTTGTGCAGAGGGGTAAATTTTAGGTTTAACGGTTTGCATCCATAAGACAAAAATGCATGGATTTAAAGGAGTATTTATTGAGTGGGAAGAAAAAGCTATTGTAGCATGATTTCACATTAAAAACTATTTTAACAGATGTTTATAACTGGCTATGCCGTGATGGCTGGTGCTGCAGAAAGACTTGTGCTTGGATATGACAGCTTCGGGAACATATGTGGTAGGAAGAACACTCCTGTAAAAGGGGCACCCCTTTCTGGACAGGACATGACTAATAAAAAGTAAGTACATCAGATGATGTCTAAATAAATCAAATGTTTGAGACCTTAGTAAGATCTACATCTTCTAGTTGTCAATCATATACATGTGTGTATACATACATGCTTATATTGAAAGGCAAAAAATAGTTGTGAGAATGGTGCAAGGCGGTGAGTGAACCTAAAAATAAAGTTAAGACAGAGTTTGAAAATGTGCTACATTGCTATGCTTTATGCTGGCTTCTTCTAAAATAAGATCTTAAATAGGACTTTGGCCAAACCAGCAGTCACTCTGTGTGGCAAACCTTTGTACTTAAGGAAGTTGCGTGCTGAAGTTCCCAGTCATTCCGTCGACTCCCATGAGGTAGCCCTTGTAGAATGGCACCCACCTTGGCAGTTTCTGATCCCATTTAAGAACATAAAATGAAGTATAAAAATGTAGCATATTCTCAAATTGCTTCTTAACTTCTGACTTCAAATTCCATTTTTTTCCATTATATGTGGAAAAAGAATTTCATTCACTTTGTAGCCCTTTACAAAATGGAAGGAAGGCTCAGAATTTAAACCTATAAAGCCCAGAAATCTTGTTTTTTGAAAAGAGGATCTTTTTTTCTTTCTAGGTATGTGTTCTTTCTGAATTCATGCAGCCTGGAAATACAAAGCCTCAAACTCAGTGCAGTTTCCTTGTGCGTGTCTAGTTGTCCACAAGAGCAACTCAACTCTTTGGAAGACCTCCAGAGTTTTGCAAGGAATAATGGTGTGCAACAGGGAATATGACTGTCTTAGTGTATCTGTAGAACAGCTGAGCAACTTTCACTTTGTTATTCTTATGTTTGCTACGCTAGGGAGTCGTTTCTTACCATTAATTTCCTGAGCAGTCCATGGCAACAGAAAATAAAATGTCTTGTTTCTGCTTTAGTTCAAAGCCGTAGTTTCTAGAAATGTTACAGCTCTCTTATGCAAATTCAAAAGTGTTTGATTAATTCCTGCACAATGCTGAGATTATCCAGCGGAAAACTTACTGCAGAGAATGAACCGGTGTAGTTTGGTGGGGGTGCCAGTAGGTGAACAGAGCTCATATGCTATTTGAGAAACTTGCCCAACTGGTTCTTTTAAATTTAATTAAAACTGTGGTGGAATTATTAATTCCAGAGACACACAAGTGTTTTTTATCCCTTTAGACATTAGATCCCAAAGTTTGCTATTCAACATATCATTTTTTTTATTTTATTCCTGTGTTCAAGATGGATATGATGTCAGAAGTAGCTGTTGTGCAAAAGAGGCAGCTCCAGTTCATTCATGTCCAACACATAAATAAAACGACCTGTAGCCTAACCCTTATTCCATAGGGTATGCGTAAACTGCAGACCATAGGAATACTAGTGACTAATTTTATTGGAGGTCAGAATTCCATTCTTTTTTGTTTTGTTGTTTTGTTTGGCAAGGTTTGCTATTAAAATTGACAGCATTTGTTTTAGTTTCATTTTGGGGTATTTTACCATTGTTTGGTGTGTACAGAAAGCTGTAAACACCTGTGATACTACATGAGTATTTTCTGCGTAACTTTATATAATTGCGTGAAATTCCATCTCTGCGCTACAACTGCTTGCACGTTTATCTCGAGGGAGAGGGCAGTGTTGCATTTTGAACGGCTTGAATGTATCCAGCCTTTCCTTCCCAGATGCATTATATAATGGAGCAGAGTATTATTAGCGGAGTACCTGGTAATATTTAGCCTAGAGCCCAGAAAATGTGAAATTTCTGGATACATACACAGTCTGATCGAAATCGTGAGGGGCGTAGTTCTGTGGTGGCTTCTGTCATTTTAGGGTTTTCTGTTATCTTAGTTGAGAGCTGAGGTACCGCACCGTGGAACAAACGGCGTGCCTGCCCTCCGGCAAGATCAGTAAGTGGTAATTATAGTTAAGTCTGGAAAGCAAAAGATTCCGCAGAGGTTGCTTTAGATTTACCCAATTAACTCATTTGTTATTTAGATTCCCACTGGAATATCTGGGATGAATATGGCCTGCTAAGGGATCAAAGCAGAAGTGTAAACAAAACTTAATTGATAATGTGTTTTTCTCTAAAACTTTAACTAATATTAAGTTACCTTTCTCTTTTTTTTTTTCTTTTGCCCTTCTTAGGTTCTTGTCTTTGCGTTTACAACCTGAACATTTCCAGTTACACACTAAATCCAAAGGCAGCTGAGCTGTGTCCCGCACTGCCAGTTCCACCAAGGTAAGAATTACTGGGGTATTACACCACCCTTGAGTCCAAACTGCTTCTTAAGGGTTGTTACTTCCTCACGCTTTGTATTTGACTCGGTGCTTTACAGTCAGAATGGTTTTGCTCGGTTTGTTTATTTTTGTACGCGTACCCCGATGAGTTCTCATGGCCGCCTGCGAACACGCCAGTGTCCTGTCCCACTGAACGAGCAAGGACTGCATTCCCTCCATTCCTCTGCCCTTAAGAGATTTTTCCTCTCCAATTCAGGGGAAAAGCACTCTGTATGAGGAACAACTTATCTCCCGCACAGACTTTTGCTCTCTCCCTCAATGCCAGGGAAGAGGAGCTGTGGTCTCGGGCCTTGCTTATTATCCTGAAATTACCCAGAAGTTTCCATCAGCGTCATTTGATAGCCAGCTGGCTTGGAGCACGGGTCTGTGGATAGCACTGTCTTTAACATTTGGCATTGTGAGTCAAAATCCTTAAACCCATGATTTTAAATTCCACCGTGTCATGAAAATACAGCAAAGAACTGGAATCTCCATGTTTGCAGAGCTAAGTCCTCTGCTCTGACCACGAGAAAAAGAGGAAAAGCAAACAGGAGAGAGCAGGAGACGCATAAAAACATTACATACAGTGGATCAAAGGACAGCATGTAAAATGATGAAAAAATATGGCATGTTTTGCTTATTTCTTGGACTTTTTAGGCTTTTTTCTGTTTGGCAAGGAACTCAGCAAAGTTATTCATCTTGCACAGTAATATTTCATAGTAGAAACAAAGCTAGTGAGAGAAGTTTTTAACTATTGATGAACAAGCCTCTCCTTTTTAGGTATGACTATGTCTTTGCTGTAGTGCAGCGTTGCCAAAGTGGGACAATACATGTGTTCAAGATGTTTGCCTGGGAGTGGCAAATAGTTTCATCTGTAAATATTTGGTGGTGTTAATTGTACCTCGCAAACATTGTTTTGATGTGGCTTCTAGAATGCTTAAATAGCATAAACACAATGCAAAGTGTTTGCGGTCTGGAATTATCTACAGCAACGTAGCTTACAGCTATGTTAGCGTGAGTTTAGGTTTTACATAAACACATGGGATCAAAGCAGGTGAAGCCAGACGAGGACGGGAGTAGGAGCTACATGCTGATGGAGATTGAGATAGTAGTTCATTTTTTTTCTCCCAGGTTGATCTTGAATGGATGTTCTGGTGCAGTGATGCAGCCATGATGCTGTTAGGCGTTTATTTTGCACATGAAACATAAAACGACCATTTGCAGCGGACAACTCCCATGCCCAGTGCCCTCTGGTGTCAGAGCCCTTGTGGAAGGTCTCCTCCTGGGTGGGGAGGACGCCTGCCAGGTTACAGATCAGACTGGCCGGCTGTGGCTGCAACACTGTTTTGAGGATGCGGGTGGGGAACTGCAGAGGGCCTGAAAGAGAACGCTGGAATGGGTCTCTGTGGATTTGAAACTGTTTGTCCAGTAATTAATATTTTTTACCATCTTTGTTTTTAACCTTCCAGTAAATCTTTTCCATTGTTTAATCGATGTGTTCCACAAAATCCCGAGTGCTATTCCAAGTATGCATCTGTCTTAATAAGCATGGTTAATGAAATGGATGTTTTTCACCGAATTCTGAGTGGAATATTGGCAGGAAGAGATACTGTGGTGGGACTGTGTTTTCTTGCACTAGGTAAGGCTATAAATGAAAAGTGAATAATAATATTCAGTTAAAATGTGAGGTTTCAAACATTTCTGTTAACTTTATATTTTTAATTTAAATGCGATCTTTGTCATATATTCTGGGCAGAGTTGTTTTTCAGGAAGAGTGATCGTGTTTTATCAGGAGGCATTTAACAGACCGATGAAATACAGCCATGTGAAATACCAGATTCTGTGTTCCTTAGTATGATCATATGCCTTATTTTAAAGGTCTGTAAGAAATTGTTGATGAAAAAAAATATGGCATGAGCACGAACATTTTAACTTAAATCTTACACAGAATACTTCACCTTGGGAATCATTAGCTTTTCAATAATATTTCAGTTACAAGCTCATTATTACTAAGTTATAGGTAACTGTATGTTTTAAATGTTAAAAAGGTTGCCAGATTTACTAAATGCTGTTGCTTTTGAGACCACTGTTTAAAAAGAAAAGCCCAAATTCTGCAAGAACGTTAAATTTGTCTTTAAAATAAATACGAGTTAAGTCAAATGGGTTGTAACACTCATAATAAACTTACTTTGTATATTTTTCAGCCTTCTCGTTTATATTGGTTTTAGCCTTCAGATTCGTTCGGACCCTTCTGGTCCATACTTTGATTGCACTGGTTGTCTTCGGGTTGTTATGTAAGTATATTTACCTTTTAGCATACGCTGAGTGAAATAGATCCTCTCACTGAGCTGAAGGAGGAGAGGCAGCTGAACAAACAGCTATCCTTTTTCTCCATGGCCATCCTCAGCAACCTTCAGCTTACCACAGCCGTTTCCAAGCCGAGCCCTGCTTGCCTTTGGGTGCCAAGGTCTGGCTGTGCTGTTCCAGCTGCTGAGTGTTGGGATGATGATGATTTTTATTTTTTGCATAGATGTCTGGAAACAAGAGTTCTTTTGGCAGGTGAATGCGGTTAGGAAAATGGTACTGTTTCAAAGAAAGCTTATTGAAGTTTTACATTGCCTACTTTAGAAAGGGAGAACTATAGGAATGTGTCCAGCTGAAGCTTGTCATTCCATAAAAGTTAGCTTTGTATCTCCTCGATGAAATTACGTGCCTGAGTTTTAGCGTAACTGCAAGAAAACCAAACGTTCTGCTGCAGTTTTACCTCAGGCTAACAGACCACGGTGTGAATTTTCCCTGTGACCATTGATGCTGTGCCTCTCTGCTGCGCGACGGTATTCCTCAGGAGCGGAGGCTGGGCTCGGCGGAGGGCGAGCGGCTGGGAGGGAGATGCCGGGGCAGGGGAGGGAGATGCTGGGCAGATGCCAGCAGGCCAGCAGCAGCCATGGGCTGCAGCCCGGGCAGTGCCGCCCGCCTTCATGCCGCTCTTGTTTGCTCAGTTGTCTCAGGTGTTCTCTGGTGGCTCTATTATGACTACAGGAACGACCCCAGCACTGAATTGGAAACAGAAAAGGAAAATGTAAAATTTCTGCTTGGATATGCCATCTTCTCCACAATAGTTACTGTAAGTAGTGTTTCACCCTGAGCAATGTAACTTGAGCTGAAACTTGAAAACTTGAACTGCAGTGATTCTGCAACAGGAAAAATAATTCCTCATTCCTTTCAAATTTTCAAATGAGAATCAATTACAAGATCTGCTTACACTCATTTAAATAGTTTTATATCTTCATTGTGAAATTTGTTTGTCAGCACAGGGGTTTGTCACACTTCAACCCTGTACTAACAGCGATAGCATTGGTGGTGTAGAAATGCAAGAATTGTGTTCCATCCCTGTTCTTCTCTGCATCAGCTAACTGGAGAATCATCTTGAGTGAACAGAGGGGCACTGGCTCCATATGAACATGAGATTTATGGATTCAGCCTACCCTGTCAGTAGGAGAAAGGGATGACAGCTCGTAGACAATGAGAAGGGTGGTGAAGCACAGGCAGCAGTGTCTAGGCCTCAAGTTAGGGGTTAAATTCTGCTTTTCTCTCATTGACCTTGTTTTCCAATAGAAAATGTGAGTTTGGCTTGCGACCTTTAAAGTGATTTTTTCACTCTGATATTGCAATGTTAAAGGAGTCATTGCTCAATATGAGTGTACAGACAATTTGTACTTCATGATACATTTGTCAAAGTGATTGTTCTTCTGTTTTCTTAAAGCAGAGTAGGATCCATAGACTGGAATTCACCAGATATGAACAGTCTGACAGTTTACAGTGACAAATATCAATGTGTCACAGATCAGATTTTTTTTTTAATATATATATATCTTCTGTAAGTTATGACCTTTTTACTTCTATTGATGCTAAAGGGGTAAGAAAAGGTTCTTTTGTATCCCTGTGTGTTCCAGTACAACTGACTGTCATTTGCAGAGCTGTGGTAACATCCACTGCTGCAGGTTACGTTTCTCTAGAGCTGGTGGCTTCTTTCTCGAGCAGGCAAGAAAGCTAGTGAAGCAGCTGCCACTGGTTGCATTTATTGCCTACTTTGTAGATTCCAACCTCTCTTTTAATTGCTGTTCATAGTTCCTTGTCATATACAAAGAACTGGGGACATTGTGGGGATTTTGACTCAGGGTCTTATTGTTGGTTTTTTTATTTTTTTATTTTGGGAACAGCAGATTTTATTAAATGAGTTTTCACTTTATGTCTGCTTTGCCTCCATACATACACAGCTCTCAAATTAGTTTGGTTGTGCTGTTGTCCTTTCTGCAGAAAAGGAGTGGTCCTCCTACCATTGTGAACAGTGGCAAACTGACCTGAGTAGGAAGAAATTTTAACTGTTTATGGCATACAGGGTACACGAAAGCAATGTGTAGCATAGAACATACATTTGTGTTTGCTGTAAAGCAAAACAGACTGTTTCCATTGGGTGAATTGCAGTTTTATGAATCCTCTTTTGTTTTAAAGAAATAGTAGTCATGATTTCATAAAATTGGATTTTAATCCACAGGCTCTTTGAGAATCTATGCTGTGTCTCAGAAAGCTTTTCCAGTGCGCAGTAAGGCTCTGTAAAATGCCTTGCTCTCATGCCTTTGTGAAATCTGTACCCCCTGGCCCCATATTTGACAACTCTGATACTTTTCTTAAGAAAAATAACCCCAGCAACTTGTCTTTTTATTTCCTGTAACAGGTTGTTCTTCTTTCCCTTATACTTGTACTAAGAAAGAGGCTTCCGTTTGCTGTGCAGCTCTTTCGGATTGTTGGTAAAATCATTGGCAGAATTCCCTTCCTCCTGTTCCAACCACTCTGGACCTTTCTGATTCTCATTGTGTTCTGGGTATTTTGGGTTGCTGTACTACTTAGCTTAGGAACTGCGGGTAAGTATATGCTTTCCATGGTTTTGGATTAATACTATCTGTTTCCTAAGTTCACTTCTTAAATATGGGACCTCCTGGTGTTAATGTACAAAATGTGGGTGAGCATTGTTACAGAGCTGTGTTACTCTTTCCTTTTTTTGTTTATTTTTTCCCCTCTTGTTGGAGTCTTCAACATCCATAGTTCTGTGAGTCATAGCACTACAGAAGAGAGATTTTTGCTCTTATATGTGGGCTTCAGGGGTTTTTTCTTTCTCAGTTACTTGATTTATGATTAGATTGTGGTAGATACAGTATATGTTTCATGTATTTAAATAAAGAAAGTAACAGGAGGAAGGAAGCAGCTTTTAGTGCAGTTGTTATGAAATGAGAATGTTCATCTCCTCTGACTATAAACAACATCCAATTGTCATGGAGGCAGAACGTTGCTTCTGAGCAGTAGTTTAGTGACAACTTCTATCATTATTTCGACTGGTACAACAGTATTTGGATAATCCAGATGTTCTTGCAGTTGTAGGGGATGTGCTATGTAGAAATAGTCAATCACTATGAAGGATCTGCAAGAACAGATTTTGAGTATAGAAGTGGTATTACTGAGGGATGTACCACTATAAGATCTGTCACTGATTGAACCAGGGTAATTTGGATGCTGTCCCTTGGCCCAGCGTCACACCATCCAAGGGAGGGGGAGGTTGTTCTTCTGTGCAACATCACCCAAAGAAGGGAAGCTAAACTGTGTAGCTCTGGGGATAACTCCTTACACAGACATCAGCCTTTGTGCAGAGGAAGCATTATGATTTGGAGGTTGGGGTTTTTAAATTTTAAATTTCTGGGGCCACTGTTAGGAGTCAGTTGTTGTCTTTTGTGTCGGAGCTGATGAGGAACTGATGCAGAGACAGACAGTTGTTTGTCATTCACACATTGAATCATGGGTTTTCTGTTTTCTGAATCTTGGCAGTGGTTTCTGTGTGGAAAACCAAACGCAGCCTAGCTCTTCAAATACTTATGTGCTACCATTTTATCCTGCGTTTCCACCACCCCTTGAGAAGGTGGCTCCAGTAACTCTGTTCAGGCTTACAGATCCCTGCTAGGCCAGGAAAGCCTCCAGCCTTTCTGCAGCTGAGCCCATTCGGCAAAACGGGCAGTATTCCCCACTTCCATGGGTCAGGTACCTCACTCCTCTTCCATCACAACTGTGTCCATCTCAGTCTCACCCTGATAATTCCGGCTCCGTACAAGACCCATGTCACTTGTAACACGAGAGTCCATCTGTCTGAGCCCATGCTGGCACTGCAAATCACTCACCCGTTGCTTAGGCTAGGCTAGGATCTGTTTCCCTCCCAGATTTCCTTGGAGAGCCATGCAGGTTTGCAAGGGTCTCTCTGTTTCTGCTGCCTTTCCCCCAGTAGCTCACGTCTGTCAGAAATGGCTGCTTGAAGCACTTGCCTGGCTGATAACCTGCTTCTCCTGCAAAATGGTCGGACCTAGCAAAGCCAAATGTCCAACCTGCAGTCTCTTTGTGAGTTGTTCCCGGCTGACCAGGTAGTCAAGCAGATTCACTTTGCTTTAAGTGTCATGGATATTCCTTCTCCACACTCCTCCGAGTTGGATTTTCCCTTTAAGGAGGCAGCATTACGTGCTAGACGCAGCTTTGTGTGGTTGTTAGTTTTTCTGCAAAATCTTCATCCCGTTTATGCTCCTATCAGCCAGGCAGCAGTACTTTTCAGACTTTTCAAGGTGGGGGTACCTTATCACTGGTTTGGACCAGCCCTTTCTAGAAAGGAGCATCACCTGAGCCATCAACCAACTGCTCGTTTCATACACCTGCTTGGATCACAGGCAATTTAAGATCAACATTAACTATAGTAAATCGAGTAGCAGGTGAATAAAATTAATTATAACACACAGATTTGCTAAATATATAATTAAGAAGAACTAATAAAGGAAATATTACATCCTTGATGTTGAGCTGAGCTGGCCCATTACCCACAGGAATAGTCACTGGTGCTCTTAATATGCACACGTAAGGATGTGAAGCCTGCCCTTGTTAAATCTAAATTTAGAAAATGCCAGCTGAGTCTGTTGTATTCAAAAGCTTTTGGAAATGCAGCAATCATTCGAAGAGTAGAAATATTTTAGCTCATCTGACAGAAACAGCTTGATGAGAAGTGCAGGATGGGGAACCAGTCAGGTATTTCCTGGATGCTTTTACAGACTTTGCAGGGAAGTAGTGACTTGTGCATTATATCCGAAAGCAAATTCCACATGTATTCACAGGGAAATAAAACCCAATGAAAACTGCCCATGAGAGGCTTTTTATGCTTTTTCCATGTTGTGCCATTTTCTTTCATTGGTTATATTCTCTGTTTCCTGCTAGACATTTCCATTCAAACTTTTTTTTTTTCCCCTGCCTGCTTGGAGAGTAGGATTCGAACAGTTTATGACCTGCTATTACATTCATAGTGCAGCACATGTCTCCTGGCTCAAAGGTATTTTATTTTTTGTCTTCTCCCTAGCGTAATAGGAACGCTGATGTTCCCAGCGAGTGATACAGACGGTACAGTACAGAAGGCAGCATAACCTTGCTGCACGGTAGAGCGACGTTAAAGTTTCTAGGACGCTCTCAGTTTTGAAAGAATTGACTTTTTGCAGATTTAGCATAAGAAGAGAAGGTCATTTCCAGGCACTTAGCTGTCAATATATTGCTCCTGTGAGGAATCTCGTAAAACATATGTTTTGACTGAGATTTTCTGACAGGATATTTTAGTTCTAAGATATTTCTGCTAACACTTAGCGTGTTAATATTTGGAAGGGAATGTGCATTTGCTAAGTAATTTTTTTTTACTTGTGTTTTATGTAAATAACAGGTAAGTGACCTGCAGCAGCATCAGTGCCCGCTAGGTGCCGATAAAGTAGTGCGAGAAAGTTTCTTCTGAATCTGCTCAGTTGTTTACAGCTGCTCCCACTACAGAGGCACTCCTCCCGAGAGGAGTTCGAAGATAACAAAGGCAATTTTAATCTTTTACTGGTCTGGGGAGGTAGTGATGGATTGTTTTATCCAGCTCTCAGGTTGAGGAGATGTGTCGGGGTGACGCAGGAGGTTGTGGTCAGGAAGAAGTAGGATAGTTGTTTGGATTTCCAGTCCCATACTCTGTCCCAGATTTGTTTTGTAGTTCAAAACTTGGACAACTGAACAATAGACTAGATCAGGTATTGAGGATATTCCTTTAGATTTTATTTCAAATTTTCAACCCAAATATGAGTCCTCTGAAATGCTGACTGTTAAAGCAGCTTGTTGGGGGTTGTTTTGCTGTTCTAGGATGACTAGTACTTATGCATCCTGTAAAAATAAATAAATATAGTACTATGTGGTTAATAATGCATTGGCAGAACAGCGTTGTATTTTCTACTAGTTTTCTACAATCGCCCTGTAAATGGAAGACATTTCTCTTGATTTTGAGTTTTGGGGACTTTTTGCAACAGCTGCAAGTACTTCTCTGAAGATCTCCCAAGTTATGCTCTCTCTGAGCAATTTGTTTTCTCCGATGACAAATAGTTAGTTGCCTATCCAGAATTCAGTTTGTAAAATACATGTGGTGGTTTTCTGGGTATTGGCACTTGGGCGTTTTATTCTCACAAATGTATTTTCTGGGGCTATGCAGACTATATTTTAAATGCAAATATACCAAGAAAGCTGAAAAAATGAAATGTTTACAAAGACACTAGTCTCTTTGTCTAATACAGAGAGATGTCAAGTGAAATTGGCTTGCTGCTGTGCTGCACCTGTTCTTAACATTTTCCTTGAATCTTCACTAGTTATATATAATATGTATGCCATCTCCGCATCTTCTAGCTCTGGAGCACTTGGTCCTCGCTTCAGCTGTGGTGCAGCTGATCATTATGCGACCACACAGACACCTTATTTACATCCCCTCCAAAAGTTAGTGTTACTCTGAGAAAAGATTAACTTCTTGGGAGCTATAGAAAACTGTATCCCACACTTGGAAAAGGTACTTATGCACATGACTAACTTGAAACACATGGATAATCCTATTAAAATCAGTGGGGCTACTTATGCATTGTAAGGTAGGCACCTGCTTAAGTACCTTGGTAATTCAGAATCTATAAGATCAGCAGAGGTGGAGTGAATTCCAGACCTAGGAAACTAGGAGAAATGCCAGACTCCACGAGACTTGAGACAGCACAAACAGTGGCACCAGTTGGAACCGTTAGCTGGCTAGGAATGGAATTCAGCTGTGCTTTGGAAAAGCTGGTATGTCTTAGGGTTATTGAGTTGTATTGTTTGCTAATTTGTGGGGCATTTCACCGCAGAGCTGAAGTGGGCATGTGGCACAGCAAAGCATGTCTTTCAGCTTTCCAGCACGCAGGAGCTGTGAAGTCCACGCGGCATAAATCCTGTAATATAGGATGAGAAGGCGGTGTGAGATTTTCATGTTATGAAGGTGCATCCTACAGGCAAGTGAGCAATAAAACTGCCATACAGCTGTGCAGTAGCAAAACCTGCAATAAAAATGTATTTCCCGCCGGGTCCTTGACATTCCAATTACAGTCAGCTAGCTTAGCTGTAAATACCACTACATGGAAAAAAGCTAAATAAAATAACACAATAAATTATGTTGCAGGAAGCACGAAGATGCAGTGTATGATGCCAGAACCTTTCCTCACTTAGCAGTGGGAAGGGCACATCATATTTTTGGGTTAACAGGAACTGATAAACAGGCTTTTCTGGTCAGTGGTTCTTTGTTTCTGATAAGGAAATTGCTGAACTAGGCTTCCCAGGAATTTCCATCCTTGCAACAGCCTACTGCTCCAGGCAGCGGCAAAACCTTGCAACGGCAGTTGCCGGGTAAGAGCATCTGATGTAAGTCTGAAAGTGCCAAAATGTGGCTAACGATAGCGCACGCGCGCACGGACTTCTGCCTCCTGGCTTTGCTGCGCTGACCGGCAGCGTGGCCCGGCGCTGGGCTGCCGAGTCAGGTGGAGAGACTCCTCTGAATTCTGCTGCGAGCACTTGGGCCTGTTTGCATTGTTAATAGCACTTCTTTTTGAAGTATTTGCAGCAGATCGGCGTTTGTACTGATCAGAGGTTTTCAGATTTGGTGATTCAGCTCTAGGGTCTTCAGTTCTTTACTGACTTCTTAATGTTATCACTAAGAGTGTATAGTACACCAGAAAGGTCTGTTATTATGCGGTTGGAGAAAAAGATTCTGTTAACAAGTTAAACCATATTTCAAGGCTTTATTGAGAAGGTTTAGCTTGTGTGAGCAGAGAGGTCATGGTGGAGTGATGAGGAAAATAGCATACGCTTTTCTCAACAGGGTATCTAGGATAGCTTTAAAGTTTATCTGGGCTTCTAAGACTGACATATGAAAAATAGCATTGTGTGTAATTCTGTTGACAAAATCATGCATGCACGGCAGGCCCAGGAGAGGGGGAATCAGTCAGACACAGGTGTTTACATTGGTAAACATTTCTGTGATGTAACAAAACCGGTTTACCATACCGAGACAGCGAAGCGATCGATGGTGAACTCACAGGTGGATGTGTCTGATTTCGGTGCAGCAGAGCACGGCACTGCACTTCCACGTGCGTAAGGTTGGCCGTCCAGCCACTGCTGTTACCACTGCAGGTGGTTATTTCAGTAGGCTGGTAAAAAGCAAAGAGAATTGGTTTACCATACATAAGTTTTTCAGTCTTCATGACAAAACTACAGAAGCAAAGCCTGAAATGTGCCTTCTTTGGGAAATGTTCAGGTGAATCGTATGGTGGGAAATGTGCTTAATTCTGCTACCAAACGGCATAATGTCTCTGCATTCAAATGGGGAGGTAGGAGACCTTCTTGTATCTCATTGACCTATCATTTGCACAAGTGCCCTCAGTAAGGGCTGTAGACTGTGGTTAATGATCACGTTTGGCTAGCTGTGTGTGCTGCACGAAAACGGCAATCTAGAGCCTCCAAACTTGTAAGTTGCATCCAAACTTAAAACCAGGGAAGAAGAGATCTGAGATACGAGTAGTAGCTTTTTTACGCCATCAAGTATCATACATTTCACAGGCTTAAAATACATTTGAATATAATGGAAACACCAAGATTTCTGTGAGTGACCAACCGTACAGCCCTGCAAAGAGCTTGCCTGTTCAGCTAAAACTTCCTTTCAGAAAATAAAATAGCTAGAACATATGTCTGTGTTTGTGCTTCGGCAAAGGCTGCCTTGAGGACAAGTGGGATACAGTACCTACAAACTCCTCCTTGAGGCCGCTGTACTGTGTTGATGGCTACAACTCTTCTTTACAAGAGTGCCGAGAATAAGATTGACTCAGCGCGGGGAAGAATGCTTAATTTGCATGCTATAAGTGTATTCATAGACTTAACTCTATTCTTCTCGCCTTTGAATAGCGAATAGCTCGTCTCTGAGCATCTAAGAAGGATGAGTTTCTCGTTGTGCTAATCGTATAGGAGTAAAATAATTCCATTTATTTTATACAGATACATATTTAAGCGAACCATATAATAATTATGCACCCATGTAGCATTTTTTGATCCTTTTAAAGCACTTTAAAATAATTTTTCAGTGTTACTATGGGCTAAATGAATATTTTTTATAATTTACAGACAAATGGACCTTGATTCTGAAGACTTACAAAGCTTGTCTAAAGCTGACGGTATTGCTGAAAGCATATCTTTTTTTGTTTCTGCTTTCAGCTATTCTGAGTATGAACTCTGTGGCTGTAGGAAAATAGGACAGAAATAAGTGAATCTTTTCATAGATAGCTTCGTATCTGTGGTAGTTTTGAACTTGAAGGTGATGCACTGTCCTGTGGGAGAACATGAAGTATTAAAGCTTAAGTTATAATGCTATTCTAGCAGTAATAGACAATGCGATGTCTCACATTGTTATTTCTTTCATGGAGTTAGAATAAGAAACTGCTCACCTCCAGAGATCTTTTCATTCTGTGAACATGTTTATCTTTAAGGTTAATAGATTTAAGGCTTGGTAAACTAAAAAAATTGCAGGTTATGGATCTAGAGACTTTTCACTAGGAATAAATGTCCCGATGCCATTATCCCCTGACCAGATTCAGAGTCAGGTGGCATAGAGAATTGCATAGAGAAAGATCTGATTGCCGAGTTATCTGAGTTACCCCCACCTTTTATGAAAAGCCATCTACTGAATATGGAATAAATTCTTTGTTATTAACAGAAGTGGAGGCATTTATTTTTTTTTAGCTTGTATAAGTGAATTTGTCAATGTTCCTGAATACAGTTGTAACATTGGAGCATATACAGCCATATAGATGTCAGCTTTCTGTTCCTGTATTTTGCACAAAGGTTGCAAAGTATAAAGAACAGAAAACTATTTGCCATGGTTCTAATTAGTAGTAGTAATTAAAATAATAATTTTGTTTTGTTGCGATGGTATATTATGCATCCTTAATATTTTTCTGCAGTCTTTCTCTTTTGCTTCTTATAAAAAATCTAAAGCAAACTCAAATTTGAATGAAGAAAATTAAGATTTCATTTACTTCTGAAGCATTTGATTACTCAAACCTTGAGTAATGTTTTCTCATAAATCTTTACTAATTTATCACTGTCCTATTGACTTTATTTGCAGCTGTGTCTCAATCCCAATTTAAACCCAAGCTTTTGCTTTTTGTAAGATTTTATTTTTCAGAATTCTATTTGTGTGACAAAATTTTGGCTCTCTGACTTTGTTAGAATGGATAGAATTAAATAGCACCTGAATTTATTTTTTTATAATTTTATTGAAGGAAATTTAAGAAAAAGGGTACAGAAGCACTTACATGTCCCTTCCTCCCCCCCCCCCCTTGTCTGGTGTGTTATAATAATACAGAGTTAATCCCAACTCCAGGTACTGCACAGACTACTTCGGGAGGACAGGTAGAATACAGAGCTCTGTCTGGAATTTCCTACATGGCATGGTATCATTTTGTTGGCCTTATCTGGACTAGTGAATTCATTCTTGCCTGTCAGCAAATGACGATTGCAGGGGCAGTGGTTGCTTGTTACTTCAACAGGTGAGTGCAGAATTGCCCCCGTATAGTTTTGGGGGTTTTCCAGCATTTGCTTTCAATCTTTTTTCTAGGCAAAATAGTCTCTGATAGACTGCGATTTATGTCAATATATTGGAATCCAATTTAATATAAAATAATGTTGCGTGTTGCAAGATCTTGAGTAAGATTTTACAATGCATATGACATTAATGTGACTCATCCCTACCGCTGGAATTGCCGGACCAAATTGAGCCTTGATACAAGCCAACAGAGCTCAGTTGAGACTGCTGAAATTGCCATTCGTAAGGCACAGGCTGCGCTTGACCCTTTTCCAGGAGACCGCATGAGCTCCAGACGGAGATGCAGTGTAAAGCTCCTCGGTAATTTCATGTATTCGTAGGCAGTTTGACCTCTTCCTAAGTGTTCATCCCCGCTCTGGGTTTCCATTTATTCTGGCTGCGTAAATGCCTACTCTGCTACTCTCTTTTTTCATTCTGTGCAAATATTTTTGGTTAACTGTAAATGCTTTAACACCACTGTTAAGAATTCGGAGAGGTGTAAACAAACTTTCTTGAATTGTATATTGCCTTGAAATGTAAATGGGGAGGGAATGAGGAAAAATCTCTACTTTTAATGATTTTATACTGTTTTTTGGACTCGCAATATTGTAAAATGAAATTATATTGGTTTCATGCACCCCATCATTATGGGGGAAGATTTAAATTTCAGAATATATTGTTGGGTTTTTTGACAATGAAGAGAGTAGTAACCTGAAAACATACTTCCTCATAAGTATTTTATGAGCTCTCTCACCCTCATTGATCTGTTCTTCTACTCCCAGTGATGAGATTTTTCTGATCTGCGAAAACCTCTGACATTTTAAGGCATTTCTTCATTTTGTGTTAGAGGAATACAGTGATAATCTCAAGTTGTTGGAAAATTAGCCCTTGAGGAAGATGATCTGAGAATGAGTCGGGGAGCCTGGCGGGAGAGGGACCGGGGACCCTACAGCACTGGCTGCAGCCACCTGGGACCGTTGGGCTCGGGCGGCTGAGAAGGGAGGCTTTGGGCTCCTCCAAAACCTAGGTGGCAGGTTTCGGTCGATGGTCTCTAGAATGTTATCCCTGGATGTTTCGGCTGCTGATAGAAAGGCCTCCTGCTGAAAGGTTTCCAAACGGTCTGTCCCCCTCCGCCCCGCAGAGACGGCGGCACGGGCCCCGCTTGCAGGAGCGACTGCGTGAGGCTTTCCCGCCGCAGCCGACGGCGGCTCTGCTCCAGCCAAAGCAGCAAAGCTGGAAGACCTGCTAAACAGCCCGTGCTCACCACTGTTTTCAGCGATGTTTTGTCTTCCCATCCAAAAAGCCAAGGCGGAGTAGTGTTTAACACGTGTGCCAGGAGCCTCTCTCTGCTGGGATTCTCTACGCAGCCAACAGCCATGCCGGCTCAAATGGTGCTAGTAGAAGAGCAGACAAAAGCTAAAATGCTGCTTTTTCAAAGTTTGGGATCTGTAGACAGCCTCACACTACTATTTTACATGCCATGATAGGACTTGAAAAGGGAGGAACTCACATTTCTCATGTCATCTCCTTTTTCCTATTGAAGCTCTAAACACGAGTAACTAGCATGGCTGTGGTTCGGTGGGTAACGGGGCTGCTCTTTTCTTCTCAGCAAATTTATGTTCCTCGAGCTTTAGCAATTGATTCAGCTTTAGCAGCTGAATGCTGAGGTGATAAGGGCTCATTCAAATTGGCTTGCCTGAGAAAGCACAGGAAAGAAAAGCAGTTTCACCAACTTACTGGGTTGTGCGCTGCAGTGTGTTTTGGTACCGTGCACCATCTAAATCCCCAAGGCAAAGACACTGTCCATATCTTCTTCACACAGAGCAGGGAAGCACCTGTAGAAACCGCTGTGATTACGTTTACTGCTCTGTTAGTGGTCTTCCGCTTTCCAGCTATTTTTTACTGCTGCAGGAACTGGCCACAGAGTACAGAAGGTTCCTGCACCCGATTGTATTGAAATCATTTTGTACATCTACAGTCGAGCCCTCCTCTTGCTTGCCAGGTGACATCTACTGTGTCGAGAGAGTTGTGTTCGGAAGGGGAAATGCAATTTTTGTGCGGCGATGATCCCTCTTCCTGGCCGTCGGGCTGTCAGCACAGACCTGCAGAGAGGCAGAGCGGTGCAGGAATGGGGAGAGGATGGTGAGCTGCAAGAACAGTCGCACCATCAAGGGCAAGGGTTATCTCAAGCTGTTCCAGCAATCCGGAGCTTGTCTTCTGTGTGTTTTTAATGTATTCCCTGGGGCAGCATCATAAAGGCATGTCACAAGAGTTTGTTTATGGTACCTCACAGAGAGGCTTTCTTCTTGGCTTGTAAGTGCTCCGAGGAAATGGCACGGCCTTTCCCTGCGGAAATCTCCTTCCCCAGCACAGGCAGCAGCGTGCTGCCGGGCCAACGGCCGCGGTGGAGTCGCAAACGGGGAGGGCAGGGAGTCCTTTTAGCTGGATTCGCTTTGCAGGTGACATGGGTTTGACCCGCAGTACCACCACTGCAAATGGATTTTGCCTTCTTTTATTTCAGATGAAATGTGAATACGTGAAAGGTTTTATTAATTTAATAAAATAAATAGGACTTTTTTTGCTTAATGATTACTTTTTACAACTTGTGAAAAGGGCTCAGTCTTTTAAAAAAACTTCTTTGTTACTGTTGCTGTTTTACATGAGGGTTTATTTTCATGTTGGTGTGCTTAAGTGCGTAGTTACCTTTTCAGTGAGATGAGGCTTTTCCCCTCTCTGAGATTAAAAGAAAGTGCTATGGTCACTTGACCCACGGCCCAGGCAGCACTGTCCTGTCCGTGTTTAAGCTTATTTGGTAACTCCAATGCATATATGTCACTGCAAAAGGTTGAAATTAAGGAAGTATGTAAGCACTTGAAGGATTGGGCTTTTCCACCTGACTCTAAGGTGTTCAGCGCCACAACTTCCAATAGATTCAGTGAGAGATGAAATACATACGTCTCCCAATAACTCAAAAGTCCAGGTTTATGGATTTGCACCAGAGTCATTGAGAGATGAACTGGGACCAAATTTTTAAAGGATTCCCCTTTCCTTTTCAAACACATCTGCAATATTTATGAGCATCCTTTGCCCTATGTACATATGTGACCTAACCCATGTAAAAGAGCCATCAGCATGTGTGTAGTCGGACCTGTCCCTTGTGGATTTGAGAGCAGGTAAAAGGGCAGTCTGTGTGTTCTCTGTTAGTCTGATAATGTCTCTTTTATTACAAATCTTGTAACTTACTGGGTTTGTTTAAAAACTGAGAGTCATATTTACTTGAGGAATATATGATTAGTTCCTTAATACTTCTAAAGTGTTGTAGATTAAATCTCTTTTTAGGCAGCCTTTGAAACAGATGAGGCAGGACTGAAGAAAACTATAAGCACAGCTCTGAAAAGAAGGGCAGGCTTTTAAAGAAATGCTTTTTTCCCCCCTTTCAAATGCCTACATCTTTTGGGTGTGTCAAGATTACACTTTTTTTCTTCACACAAAAAATGGTTTTAAAATGAAAGCCGAGATGCACGTGCGGTCATTTGATTCAAGGAGCTCAGTGTTAAGAAAGATATCCAGTGTCACAGAGCTCACAAGAAAATAAAGACAATTGGCAGCACTAAAGAAAGAAAATTATTAAAAGATGATGTGGTATTGAGTGCAGGTTCCCAGGCTTTTGCAATAGGAGTGTTCTATATAAATCAAACAGTCCCGTGGTGATATAAAATAGGAATACCAAAGAGGAAAAGCAAGCTGTGGCCATACTCAGTCTTGCAACCAGTTCTGTCGGGCAGATTCCTGCTTTTCCCTGATCCCTTGTGCGTACGCAGTGGAGTCGACGTGCACAGAATTCAACACACAGTGTGAACTGCCTTCACAGCCTCATGCATATGGCGGACTATGGCCGTGCTACAGTCCGTTCAGGTACAAAGCTGAGTGAAACTTCAGCCTTAAGGGTTATTGGGTGTAGGTGGATGACTGAGCCAATCTTGAGCTTGTTTACAGTCACAAGCATCACCTGTCGTCGTGTTTTGCTACCCGTTTTCCTATGTTTCCTACCCCAAGCTGGAATTACCAGGAGAAATCTTTGTTGTTTTTCTAATCTGTTTGGAAGCAAAGCAAGAAACCTCGTCAGACCCAGTTCTTGTGAGAATTCATTTACTAGGAAAAGGAGGTGTGGAAAAGCATCCAAATGTGTAGAAATTTGTCTAAACTTCAAATTTTGATATTCCTGCTCGTTAATCAGTCCTGTTAAAAATATCAAAACTCTTCTTCATTTTTCTCTTCAGTAGCAAGTAAATTATTAACACACGAGTAAACTTTGTCCTTTCTGTATTTCTCACCTTTGGTTAACATTTAACTTGCAGAAACTTAATCTTTTATATTCTGAGATCTGACTGAGACAGTTACATGTAAGGTAGTGTACGAGGGAAAAGGCAACAATGGTACTATATGGATAAAGTGACTCATCTATATTGCAAAGTCTGTGTTTCTAACATAGAAACCTGATGACTTAAAAAAAAAACCCAAACCTCCCTCATTCAGTATAAAATTCCACTATCCCCCAAGCTGTTCCCCTCGTAAGACCAAAAATAATAAATGCAGCAACTGCTTTGCTGGAATTTCCTATTTAAAATAATGTGGTATATTCACATATTTAAATACAACTTCTCAGCTGCAAAGTATTTAGTGTTCTGAATGGACTGCAGTGATACCTTCAGGATTCTTGCATACTGTGATACCTATCTTGATACAGTGTGTATGATTTAAATCCTTGCTGAAGTAAGGATTTAATAAAAATATTGTAGAGCTTTTTAGCCCCAACCAGTCCCTCTCTTATCGCTGCTTTTCTATTTTTTAATTTCTTGTGCAAACTATTAATTTTTCAAGATAACTGAGGTTTTGAAGGAATCACTTATGCTTTCCTTTGGACTAAGGTGAACATTCAGATGAAGTCAGTAGGAAAACTGGAGTTGTTCAAATGGGAAAGGAGATACCAAGTTTAAGTCTTTATATTTCCAAATACTGAAAAGATACAATGTATATCTTCTTAAATAAGTTTCTAAAACATTTTAAAATTGTTTGTTTTTCTTTCTAGAAATAAAAATAGCCCGCCACCTCACCCAGTCCTGTCTTCCATAGCAGTTCTTTTTTGCTATCATCTAGGAACTGCTGTAAAAGGCTCTTTTCTAATCACAATACTGAGAATACCAAGGATTGTTCTCTTGTACCTTTATAATATCCTAAAACAAAAGGTAGGTATATACTTCTGTAACAGTATAAAAATAGTAGTTAAAAGGTGAAAATTCTGGAAAAAAATGTGAAGAATATACTTCTTGCTTAAAAATGGGTGATACGATGTGGATTTTATATTTTATCCCATTTTCTTCATTAAGAAAGCTTTTTCCATGTGCTTCCTTTTTTTCTCTCAACTCAGATATTTTTAAAAGCAGAAAATACCACTATTAAAACTCACCTTTATTTAGTGTTTATATATAAAGGCTTTTATGAAGGTTAAAGGAAAAAATTGGCAGAAAGCTCTATTTAAAATTTTTCAATCACAAACTTTAAAAACTCAAAAGTAAGATCGTTACTGTTGCATATAAAATATCTTCTAGAAAAGATTTCATCTGCCTTGTAATATGAGTGTATAGAAAGAAAGTATGAAATAAGAACTATTCCAGAGATTTGTGGCAAATCCAAACCACATCTTTTAGGATATATAAAAAATTATGGCTGGGCTGTTTTGATTGTTGCTTGCCTTCTTTCTATCTTCCATGCATTTCCGCATCTCTTATCTTCTGCTGGAAACATAACATTGCAGTTGGTTCTGGTGCTGTGGCAAGAAGAGAGGGTTGTCATGACTGTACAGCTTTGATTTTAGAGGGCGATTTAGGCAAAGTTTTTAAATGTAGGTCTTTTCCTCAGAGTTTACCTTGGCCTTGAAGCATGTTATGTATAGTTATGACAGGGTATTTACATTGACCATCCCTGGTACCTGAGGCATGTGTGTAGGGTGGGGTTTGTGAATGCTTAAATAAAAGCCCCTTGTAATAAGATACCCGAGAGATGTGCAAGTGTCTGGGTTTATGGCGCTCTCTTATGAAAGCCTTGGCTATAAAACTTGGTGAGTTGGGTCAACTAAAGAAAGCCTTTGTTTAAAGATGATAGGTGGAACGAGTTGTGCTAGAAAGAAGATGGAGTATTTTCTACCTCTAGAGGAAGCGAAGTAAGTGGACTTGTTGGGTGCACAGTTTTGTAATCTGAATAGATGTAGAAGATTTAACTAGCACAGAAAGATTATTTGTGTATATAGCAGTGTGCTACGAGCTCCTTTTGGTCCAGTTGCCAAGCATTCAGCTGAGCATGTGACATGATCCATGGCGGTAACTGCTCCTACAGAAGGCTATAAAGTGCTCAGGCCAGCTTGTGTCCCTGGTCCACAGAAGGATCCCCCCACAAAGTAACCTTTCTCCTTCCTGTGGGAGACAGGACAGGCTCTGGCCCCTTTCCATAGAGGGCTTTTTCCACAGAGGTCCAGAGCAGTGGTACTAAATGATGGAGAAGTGATGCTGCGTAGAAGTAGAGCTCACCCAGACTTTGCCACCCTTGCAAAAAATGCTGCTGTTTTCTGGGAACAGGAGGAAAAGTTGGGGGTCTGCAAGCTTGAAGGTAAATTCGCAGATGTTTGCTCCACAGCAGTCTTCAGGGAGAATCAGAGAGGAGATTGCAGTTGAAGTCCCTTGCTCTAGGTTTTTAATAAAGAGTGCTTACTGAGATTGATACAGTTTTAGTAAAATCATCTCTCCAGCAATATACAGCAAGATTAAAGTATTTGTCTGCCATGAGGATTTTGCATTTTTTTGTGTGTGTTTACATTTTAAAGGAATCATTTCTAGAATATTTCCCAGAACTTCTTTGGAAAAGAGTTGGGAGGTTCGTGGTTTCTGCACAAACAGTGGTAGTTCTGGAGACCTGAGGTATTCATATAGTGACTGGAAGTTCTCTGCTTTCCAAAACAAAACAGAAACATTCTGACCTCTGGCAAAAGAAGGTTAAAGAGACCCAAGCATCACTGAACTGCATTTCCTTTTGCTGACAAAAACAGCTGGTTAAATTTGGAAGGCTGCTGTGGCTACCAAGATGTCTTTTGCTTGTCTTCCTTGGTAAAATCTGCATACAATGAATGGTTGTGGGGTCGTGATGTGATGGGGGTGGAGGCAGGGGGAAACAAACACTGAGCTTTTCTGCTCTGTTTTCAGTCTGAAAATAATATCTATCAATGGTCTGTTCTAACATATGCTTTTTCCTCCTGTCCTGAAAAATGAATGTATGCTCTGAGTTGATACACACACGTGTGCATATAAGTCCTTCTGCTCATTCTTTTATTTTTGTTCATTGGGGTACCAGTCATTTCAGAACTTTCAGTCATTTGATAAACAAAAAAGTTGAAAATCTGTCAGTGTACTCCCTGATTGATCACTGCGAAGTGTTGTAAGGGTTAATGACTTGCCTGCCTGTTTGTTCTCCGAGCAGCTGTTAGCTCACAAAGCTGCTTGCAGAACTTATTTTCTTTTCCCAGAGAAGAATCTTCCATCCACAGGAAGAAAAAAAAAATATGCTCAGCTCATCAGTCATTAATACTGAAGGGTCTGAATTAAAAACAGTTCCTGTAATCCAAAAGGAAATATCTGCTGCCTGAGTGAATGCTTTATTGGAAGAGCTGGTCACCTGTGGAGCAAGTTTTTCTAAAATGGCAGTTTTGTTTGAGTCTAATTCTGTGTCCAGTAACCAAACATTTCATTTTATTGCAGGAGAATGCATGCGCAAAGTGCCTGTTCAAGTGCTGTTTCTGCTGGTTTTGGTGCCAGGAAAGTTGCTTAAGATACTTTAACCAGGTACACTCTGTCCTCTCTCTGTCACTCAGCCATGTGCGTACCTAGTCTGGAAGCCGTGCGTGTATGCTCGCTCAATTCGGCACGACTAAAGCAGCATCCAGTGCGCGCAAGCCAAAATTTCCTGCTGGCTACCTAAACTAAACACACAAAAAAGTCTTCAGGTGTAGACGGAACTTGTTGCAAAGAAACAGGGAATTGGCAAACGTGCGAGGTGCAGGATTTTGGAAAACTTGTTAATACGGCATGAGACGGCCCTTTCAGAGGGCCACTTGCTATTTCCGAAGGTAAGAAGACTTAACGTTCTGTTGAGTTGTGCCAGACAGACAGCTGAAATACAGAAGGTCCAGGTGGAAGGAAGCAATGAAGAAGTAAGAAACCCACCTGGAGATAGATGCAGTATTTTCCACCTGAAAGTCCTGAATAAAGAAACTCGAACTCCTGGCTGATTTCCATCATCAGTATATCTGGGAATATGATCCGTGATGAAAAAGCCAGATGATATAATATTCTCTTTCTTTGAAAGACATCTTTGTCTTGTTAGCAGTTTTGTTTCAAAAGTGGTTTTATTGGAAATGGATGATTTCTGACATACAGCACTTTTTCAGAGGCTTGACTCCTGCTTTTTCTGTCCTGATCCTTTTCTCCAAATGTTTTCCAGCTCTGTATACGTCATTGTAAACAGTAAATTTTTCTCTTTGTCAGTCCCCTTTTGTTATCTCTGGTGGATGTGGTATTCTTAATGTGAAAGGGAATCAGATGTTCATGCTGATCCCTAACTCTCTGAGCGTTGCTTTCTTTGTTCTCATTGCTGAGGGCAGCAGCGAAGTAAACAAGAGAATTCTGACAAAGGCTCTGACTTCTTCTCTAAAGTCGGCGCATAAATTAAGCTCAATCTTGGACAACTAAGAAGAGAAAGTTTTTCGCTTAGTTCAGCCTAGATTAAATACGTGTGCAGTGAAATCGCTGGTTCTAGATGATGAATTTTCCAGACTTAAATTTTTTAGGCAGATCTTATGGTCACGGACTTGGTGAGGGATCTCAGAGTTGGTTTTGACTCCAGGCTTTCCATTGGTAGTCACCCTTTCCCCTTGGCTTCCTGCCTTTCAAGGAGATATCCAGCATCCTAGTGTTTACTTTCTCCAGCTGTCGTATGCCATGCGATTGTTAAAAGAAGAATTAATTACTGTAATGTTCTTCCTTTTGTTTCAGAAGGCCGTATTGTAGCTTGTGTTCCCTTAAAAGATTTCCTGTTTCCTGATCTATTGTAGGCAAATTTCTGGTTTAATATCACTTGTGGGTTTTGACCTAATGATCATAATACTGTGTTTGCTGTATTTGTACCATCTTTTTGGCAAAGCTGATGGCGTTCCACAAGCTCCAAATCCAGGGCAATTTGGGCAAGGGTTAGAGGAGAAGAAAAGCAAGAACACGCTGTAGGCTTTTAATAGAAATTTCATCTGTATGAAGGGGTAGCGTTGGTCTCAAATTATTGCATTTCGTAGAGTAATTAATGTATCTAATTACTTTTTTCTTTTTTCCCCCCTGTAAAGAACATATTCAACCCTATTTCTTCAGTTTTGCAAAATCTGCGGCCAAACATAAAAAGAAAAAAAAAAGGGGGCGTGGGGGTGGAGAAAAATCTGCAGTTTTAAAGAGCTTAACATATGGGTTGATTAACAGAAGTAGGGAGCTCTTAAGAGCTCTTTCTGAGATCAGTGAAAGCTGCTGGGTACAGCCTTGAAATTTCACATAGGTGTTGAACACGGACTTGAGAGCAGCACTTGGGAGGAGTTAAAAAATTGCTTGTACCTATGTTTCTAAGATTTTGAAAGTATTTTTTTGGTTCAGATTTTGATTTTTGCATGAGTTGAAATTACTGAAATGTGGAACAGCTGTTATAAAAGTTGGTCCAAAGCTCATTTCCTTACTGTATTTTTGCCTTTTATTCCAGTATTACTTTCACTATGGTAATAAGTACATAATTACCTGAAACTCTAAATATAAACAAACAAAAAAAAGGCCTTCCCATCACTTCTGCACTATTTTCTTCAACCTGTTGTTACATTGCTTAGATGATTTAAATTCTTTCTGCTCCTTCATTCACGAGTTTAATCAGGATTAAACAGAGCCCCTTGTTTTGCCTCTGGGGAATGTGCAGATGAGAAACAGGTGCTGGAGGAAGTAACACTGGTGACAGAGTGTGAGCTTCTTTCTTGCAGTGCAGTATCAACCGAGCGCTCTGTTATGATGTCAAAGAGTACTTTTTGGGCTGAAGTGCCATCTTTCAGGTGGGATTTAACACTGGCTTTGATAGTCGCGTATGTTCCTGAAGTGCCGTGTTCTCTGCAGGCTCAGCTAAGTTGTGTTCAGCTCTCCTGGAACTTGGCTGAAACGGGACGAGAAAGGTACCCTGTCGCCTTCCCGTCGTGACAGAGTGCTGCGCTAGATGCTGACAGTTGCCATATTTCCAGTGGTGGTGGTTGGAGGAGGGGGAATGTAAACCCGGCGCCCTGTGCAGATTGCAATGTGGATAATTACGTTCTGCCTTCCTAAATTTCTCTTGGATTTGCAACTGGATCCTGTGCTAAACTGTGGTGTAGTGTTGCTATGTGCTGTTAAACAGTTCACTCCTTAAGCTGTTCCATTTCAGTCATGGGCAAAGTGATTCATGTGTGTGTATAATCCATTAGTAACAATTGTAAAGCACTCTGGGTTCTATCTGGATGAAAAGTGCTTTGTGACTATAAAGTCATTATCCTTACTTGACAGTTCTGTTTGCCAACACTTGTCAGAATTACCACAGATTTTTCATCTTCTGGCTCTGATGGTTTCAGTATGTTCCAGATAAACATATCCAATCATCTCAAGTAAAATCTGGGAGACTGAAATTTCTCTTCCGTAAAAAGGATATACTGTTTTTTTAATGTGGTTTGGGAGCGACAAGGTCTGTCTGTCTCCTGCTTTCTTAAATTGTAGTGGCAGTCTTAACTTTTGATACATGAAAGCACTCACTTTTTTTTTTTTCCTTTACAGCCGTGTTGCAGTGACTTCTTTTTTTTTTTTAAACAATATATCTATTTCAGGGTAGTTTTGCTTTTCCATGTCTGCTTTGGGTTCATCTGCAGCCAGTTGGCAAGCAACCACTCCAAAGTGCAGCACATGGATTTCTGAAGGAGCTGCTGAGCAGTATGTGGTTTCTCTATTTTCATCAGCGCCACTACTTGCAGCGTGGCCTTCCGGGCCCTGTGGTAGCCATGGCTGAAGCCGGCAGTGTGGTAGCCCACATTTGCTGGTACTGAGACCCTTCACTCGTACTGAAAGCCAGCAACCATCTAGCATAAAAAAGCAGAAGCAAGTCTGCCTAGTGGTCATGTATCCATGGCGGTTGGTTGTCTCTTAAACGTTGGATGGAAGCCTATCAGGAGGTTGTGGTTAAATGCCTTGTGGAGAAGTGACCTAGATAAAACCAAAATTCATGTGTGCTAATGTAAGTACAGTTCTCCTCTGTGCTGCCAAACACATTGTACCTCACCCCAAGTACTTCTTTTTCCTCCCAAAAACAATACCGCGTTTTAATGTTACTGGCAAAATTGCTTCTGGATGTTAAGCTAAATTTCCAATCATTTGAAAAAACAGTAGGCTAAAATGTTAATATTCAGTGAAATTGTATTTTAAATGTGTTTGTTTTCCCTCTAGAGGCTTTATGTATGGGGGATAACAGGAAATAAAATTTCCAAGGTCTTTACTTGCTCTGTAGGGTGAACCATGTAGGGGATAGAGATGAAACAAGTGTGGCTAATTCGTGCTTTGATACCTTTCTTCTCTCCCCTATCCCATTAAAAAAAAAAAAAGAGAGAGAAAGAAATAAAAGGCAATGAAGCAAGTGACCAATAATTCAGTGCTTTTAAGCACAGCAATTTATGAACAACTCTCTGGAAATGCTCAGTTTGGTTTTATTTCAGAAATCCCAAATGAGCACATTGCCGCACTGACTGCAGAAGCCACTGTAAGCAGCTCCAGTAATGATGTAATTGCCATGCAGTGGGCACTTAAAGCAGAATCTTTGTGGTCCAACCCCTGTGGTTGAAGCAGAGCCCAAGCGTAGCAGTGCGATGCTGCAGGAAAGGACACCCAACTACTCTCCAAGGAGAAAGTTGTGTTGGTCCTACCCACTGGATAACAGCCACGGAGAGAGCAGATGACACACAGAGTAGAAAGGGAGCAAGGACAGTTGAAGGACAAGATTTTCTCCAGTAAGTCCAGACTGCAGATGTAAGGTGGAATGGAAATAAAGGAAAGTTTTGCTTCTTGGACTGCTTGGCAAAATTCGGGAGGCTATTGAAGGGTTTCTTACAGATGGTAATTAGCCTAAGAATCAAAAATAACCATTTCTGTATTAGCTGTTTCCTTATTGGTTGGAAGTGGGGGAGGAGAATGTTCTCCATGTGTTTGTCAACCACAGGACAATAGTTAACAAGGCTGCAGAAAGGGCAGATTCAGTCCTGGAAGGTATGAGCTTAAATACTTGCACCGAAAAGAGGGGGGATAAATGCCACTGGACAAGTTGCTGGTTAGGTGATCAGGGATGGGAATATCCTGGTGTGTCTACTTTGAGAAATGAAGGGGAAGAGCAAGCCCGTTAGCCATCTGTGAGTATATCAAGAAGAGAAACGTCGGGGAGGGATAAGAGCCAAGACAAGATCAACAGCAGAATGAGTAGATGTAAACTGTTCATGAGTAAATGTTGTCTGGAAGTTGGAAGAAGGTTCCCGAGGACCAGAGGGACAACTGTCTGGAATAGCTCCAAATGTAAGGGCTGGGAGAGAGAAAAGCCCTAAGTAGTTTAAAGAGGGAGCTTTCCACTTAGGAGAAGAAATCGTATAATGTGCTAATCTGAAATAGCCACAGACCGGAGTGGCTGAAAGTCCCTTCCAGTCTTACATGTCCTCATCTCTTCAGTGGGGCCTCACAGGCCCATGTTGCTCCAATTTCCCACCGCTATCTGAGAGACATGATACGGCTTTCTTACCGGGTCACTAACTGCTGTACGGCAGCCACAGAAATGTCATTGCCTCTTGCTACCACTGGATTTTGTTTTCTGAGGGGATTCCACTGGCAGCTGTGACACTCGCAAGCTGAGACGCTTAGAAGTCCAGCCTGAGCTCACAGCGTTGGGCTGGGTGTAGCCGAGCAGGGCAGCCCCCAAGAGAGTTGGCAGCAACAGGATCAGCTCGGGCTGAAAATACCAGCAGAGCAGAAAAAGCTGCAGTGGGATGCGAGACCAGCATGTCTCCTGCTTCTTTTTTAAGAAGATTCTGTTGCTATGGCAATCCTCGCTTCCCCAAGCTCATTTTATTAAAGCAAGCCCTAGAATTCAAGACTGAATTCAGCTGTTACACAAAGTAGCAATTATTCTCAACAATTGGGGAACTTATGGCCTGGATCTGAGCCACAGCGCCTTTCTCATGAAACTAGTGGGTCAATTTTTCCAAGACCCTTGACATTCTGTGTTGTGAAGCACAGAAGGATGTATTCTTTAAATAGTTTTTTTTCGCATACTGTGGTATTTGGAAATATGTAAACATTCACATTCCTTAGTTATTCATCCTGACACTGAGAAACTAGTGTCTCGTTCCCAGACTCCAAGCCAGAGGCAGCTTGTGTTCCTCACAAAGGTGGTGATACAGTACCAACTTGCCGGTGCAAGGATGAAGGCTGTTCTTGACCCACTATCTCCCACGCCTTCTGATCAACAGTGACCTGTTCTGATCAATGCCATTATTACTTGCTTGTTACCGTAGCAGAGACTACCGTTGTAAAACATCGATTCATTAAGCAAAGATAAAAAAACCATAATAGCTGCATTGGGCCAGACTGAGTCTCTGTGTAGCTCAGTATCCCACCTCCAGTGGCTGTGAGTGAATGCTAAGGTAGAACGAGTGTGTATTTCCCTGTTCCCGTGCTGTTTCTGAGTTTTCAGCATAAGGACTTCTTGAGCCGAGTGTGTTTTCTGTGTGTTTAGGAACTCTCAGTGGGTTCCTTTTCCCTGAACTTTCCCAGTCTCCCTTGAGCTCATGCGAACTTTTAGCAGCTAAAGCATCCTTTGTCCAGCAGTTCACAGCTTACAGACTTACAGTGAGAAGAAATACCATCTGTTTTCAAATTTGGCTCCCCCTGCCTGGTCTTTTTTCTGGAAGAAACAGTGAGCCATCTAACCCCAGCTACCCTCTCCGCATTTCTCATCGTTTTGTAGCCCTCTTAGCATATCCTCCTTCAGTCATCCCTTTTCCAGGCAGGAGAGCCTGGAATTGTTCCCCAGGCAGAAGACATTCCATACCTTTTGGATCATTCCTGCTGCCCTTCTCTCAAACATTTTCAAGTCCACTGACGCTTTTGCGCATGGGGAAAAGAGAATACGTTCTGTAGAAAAACACGTTTAAATAACCTGTTCCTAAATGATAGCAGGTTCTTAACTGACCACGGTCTACCATCTCAGCCTTCGCAACTATCCTTTCTTTGAAAGGGATTAGGTTGTTGCATGTACCCTGCAACTGGAAAATTAATGGGACGTCTAAGCTTCTCAGTCCAAAGTCCAAAATGATTTGCAAATATGGGTAACCGCTTGCGTGTGTTAGGTGTTCTTTGGTGGGTACGGATGAGAAATCATTTGAGCTCATTTCTGTGCAACTCTGAGTTTCGTGGAAACATACATTTGCTTAAATGTTAGACATGTATTTTGTTAGTGAGAACGTGTAGATTTCTGTGTGGCTGGATGGGATCAGATTATGGGGTCTGTATGGGAAACTTCAGAATTGTGAGGAAAGCGTGTGGAGCCGCAGTCTGGGCTGAACAAGAAACCCTCCAAATATTTTTTTTTTTTCCCTCAGAAATGTATTTTTTTGCCAAAAGGTAGAGATCACTTGGCTAAGTCTTCAGCTTGTACTAGTAACATTCTTCCTTCACCTATGTCAATGATTAGTTTTGTAGCCTTCAGCAGTTCGTTCATTTCTGTCTCTCTCATTCCTTCTATGATGTTGGCTGCCTTTCTTGCTGGGATGTTATGACTAGTTGATACTTACGTGATTGGTTGAAGCTGTAGTTGTTACAAATGCCATTTTTTATCAGCTGCTTTGTAATGTGACAAATCCCTATCCAGGTAGTATTCAGGCTTCAGCGTTATTTTTAGTCTTTCCAAGATAACTCCTCTAGTTAATAAATATCAGAAATTCTTTTTGTTGCACATTCCTCAGATGCCAAAGTGGCTAATTCAAGAGTGCAAACAAATGGTTATTTATTTTAAGTTTGGAAACAATGTTTGTACAAGTGCCACATGCACTTCCAACATTCTTTTTAATTTTTAAAACAGGACATTTTTTGCTATTTATAATGAATACAGAATCTCTGTTTAATTTATTGGCAAAATTTATACTGACCTCACCAGATCAGGATCTGCTCTGTGAATTTAGTTCTTAAGGGACAGAAACAAACTAAGAAAACCCTTTTCCACTTTGTGTCTCAATTTCCTGTCCGTTAATGGGATTGATGAAACAGACTTAACTCACAGCATGTTATAAAGATAGGTCTTACCCGTGTGTGAAGAATGCAGTGACGGCTACAGACGGCAGACGGAGAGGGAGCTCGGCTTGAAGCCATCGACCCTGTGCCCCTGTCCTGGGGAGATGGTAGCCCGGCAAGGCTGGTGCTGGCCTTGCCGAACTGCCAGCTCTCCTGGGCCGGTGCTGCGGCGGGCGAGCTTGCCGGCCGTCGGGTTTCCTCGCGCGGGATGGCGGCAGGCTGCGCGCAGACCTCTCGGGTTGAGCGATGGAAGGTGGGAGGAGGGTGCTTCTCTTCCAGAGGTGTAGGCAACGGAGCCGGCAAAGGTATTCTAGTCGATGCCTGACCGAGCCAAAGGGTGCACCTCGCTGCCCGTCCTGCTGTAGCACTCCCCGGGGAAAGGAACAGCTGCAGTACAAACGAAAGTTAGCACAGAAAGCATTTTTTCCTATTTAGGAATGAAGCGAACTTGCTTGTTTAAACATATTTTTATGCAGACGCTCTACGTGTTTCTGTAGAGTTCAGTGGAGCCTTTGATTTTTCCTAGAGTAGGCAATAAATCCATGGTCTTTATACTTTTTCCATATGTGGATGTATTTGCTACTATGTAAGTGCAATATTTACAGGATGTCACTGTTTACTTCTACTCTTGTTTTTGCTTACTATCAGAGGAAAAAAAATCCTTTGTCATAGGTAAAATCAATAATATCCACAGTAAAGACACAAAGGCTCTTTGACTGCATTTAATTTCTTTCTTTCTCTGTAATATTTTAAGATAATGTCAATTTAGCTTTGCTGCCCTACAGTATGTTACAGAAATTGCTATGGGGTAAAACTGGACTTTCTTTTTTTGCTTCCAGGTGAAGCAGAAAGTAATCTAAGCACCAACTACATGTTGTGGTGTATAAATTCCTCCAGAACAGTAATCCCTTGCACACTCTGCTTCTTACTGACCGTACCAGATGTAACTAGTGTTTTATGGGAAAATCCACCTTCTAATATTTTATAATATTAATATAATATTTTATATATTATATCATATATTATTATATGTATAACTGTATTATTATAGCCTAATCTTACTACTCATAAGACTTGCTGGTCAAGTTCAGCATACATTTCAGGTATATTGACTGCTGTTTTTCTTAGCTGATACTTTGGACACAGTTTCAAAACCTTGTCGAGGAGTTCCATAAATGGGACGTATATGTCAGGTTATCCACAACAATTGCTAAAACAATCCAGTCAGTGAAGGTAAATATTCTGTCCTGCCCATCTGTCTTGGAAAGTTTCCACAAAGAGAAATCTTGCGAAATTCTCAACACCTCAAAAAATTGTGAGTGCCCGTACTGTCTGTTGAAATCCTGGTTGTTTTTTTTTTTTTGTGACATAACACTCGCTGATCTAGTCCAGGATCCTTTAGCTGTTCTTTTCCCTTCATTTTCACAATTGATTTCGTCTTTCCTGAAAAGATATATTTTATGGCTATAGTCACAAACTTAAATTTCAGTAGTATATGAATAGTTTGAAAGGGCCGTGTATAAAAACTTTTTAATCGGCAACTTTTAAAAGACTTGATAACTACATAAATGATTGTTCCACTTGCATAGTTTGTCAGCAGTCTTGGAGATAGATTCATAGAGAATAAGTGAGTAAGTTTGGACAGTGTGACTCCAGGTAAGCATGTGTTTTGTGGTAATTGTGTCGTATTCATAAACAAAAATTAGGGTGGAGAACTTTGGTGTTTTAAAATAAATTGGATAAAGGTGGGCTCAGATATTTATTTAGTCCCTATTCTAGCATTTTTTAATGGTGGAAATTATGTAGAAAAACTATTTAAAGTTAGAAGCATAGTTATTATAGTCACGTAAAATAAAATTGCCATATTATGCAAAATAACTCCTTATATTCATGAAGTCAGTATTTCCAAATAGAGTTAAAGGCTTTGCATTTTGCTGAAGTAAACTGTAGATTATAAATCTTTCCTCTCTCACTGCATTATTATCTTCTCTCATTTCAGCACGCGTACACAACTACAGCCATAAATGGGACAAATTTTTGTACGTCAGCAAAGGATGCTGTCTTTATTTTGGCGAAGAATTCTGCTAAACTTGCATCTATTAGCTGTTTGGGAGATTTTATCCTATTTCTAGGAAAGGTAAGAGTAAGAGAAGTACTGTTCTTCTGCGAGAATGAAGTGAAAAATCAGCGTTTGTTTCTCTTTTCTTATACCTAAAGTAAATAAGGTTTGTCTTGTAAACTCAGTGTTGTTAATGCTGTAAAGTGAGTTTGGGAGAGAAAATGATGTTTGAAGAATTTAACTCTTTTCACAGTCTTTAGAGAGATATTTAGTTGTAGTACAGTACTGTCCAGGTGCCACTTTTACAGTTTTCCCATTGCAACGAGTCTTTGGTAAATCTATAGTAAAATGTTGCCTCTGCCCTGCAGAATTTACACACTGAATTGAACACAGAGTGTGACAGCTACGTGATGCCAGAAACTGCATAGCTATCTCCCAGATGAGATGTGCTGTTAAAATATTGGCTGTAATGTACTTGCCTTAGGGTTTGGGGGGGGTTGGGTTTTTTTAAGAAACATTTCTACGGGATTAATGAGGCTGTATTTCTCTCTCGCTGCCCTTTACAGGTGTTTGTTGTATGTTTTACTGTTTTTGGAGGATTGATGGCATTTAACTACCATCGGGAGTTGCAAGCTTGGGTAGTTCCTTTGTTGCTGGTTGGATTTTTTGCCTACCTGATGTCCCACAGCTTTCTGTCTGTGTTTGAAGTGACAGCAGATGCCATGTTCCTTTGCTTTGCTGTTGATATGGAAACAAATGATGGATCTGCAGAGAAGCCATACTTCGTGGATCAGGAACTGCTGGTAAACCTCGGTGATAACAGCAAAGATATTTGAGCCGTTCTAAATTTTGGGGGGCTTTTCCTTTCCCCAGGACCTAGTAATTTCAACCCACAACCCATGCTATTTCCTTTCCAACACCTTAGAACAGGATAGGCGTGGGGATACAAATCATATGTGAATTTATAAACTGAAGTAAATGGCTCCCTCTGGCTCCTGTGTGCCAGCTATGGTCTGCTGCCCTCTTTTAGATCATACCCTGTAAGTAATGGCTAACTTTTTAGGCCTTATTAGATATATGTTCAATACATCATTGGCAATTAAAAGCTATAACTAAGTAAATAAGCTAGCTGCAGAGACCAATCCATGGGGTGTTTAAACATCCATAGATGTTTATATTTGTTGTGACTTACTGTGCAGTGATGAACAAAAGTAAACAACAAGGAGCTTCTTGTTGCCAGCAGCAGGTCAGGTATCCATCCGCATCCTATGGTTGCTGTGGTTTCGAACCAACTTCCTGCAAATTCGAGTTGCTCTGCTTCATACCTACACAGATTCTTTTGCCAAAATACTTTCTTCTGGCTCTTGATTAAATTCTTTTGCCTTTGGACTGATTGTTCTGTGTCCTTACCCTCATAGTTACAGTACTGTATTACAAGCATTTCCATGGAGAATCATTACATAGCTAATAGTGATGGAGAGCTTTAGTTAATAGCTGTATCTGAAGCATTTGAATGCATATATGCCATCCCTTTCATATTAAGAGAATATTTGAAGATGCAGATGTTTTTTTCCTTTCATGCTATTTTGGCCAGTTCTGTCTTTTCCTTCATAAACCACGCGACAAAGAAAATCTTAGTGATTCAGGAAAAACAAACTCAGCAGCCAGAATAGCTCATATGATATGAATCTTCTGGATGGGTTTCTTCAGGACAGTGTCAGAAGAACTGGTTTTGGTTGTTTTTTTTTTTTTTTAATGCTGCTGTTAGTTTCCCTGTAGTGTTTATATAATTTTGTTGAAAACAAAAAAAAACCAACAAAAAGGCAGCCTAAGGATAGGCTTTAACCCTTTGCACAGAAGAAAGCAGATAGATATTCTTTGGCCTAGATTCAGAACAGTACTTAAGCACGTGTCCCACATAGGAATATGTTACTAAATGGAAAACTCTGAAGCCTTGACCTCTGTTCTTCTCCCTCTGCTTTGCCAAATGCTAAAATACTTCTTAAGCCAATTCTCCATCATGAAACAAACAGAGGCTTCCCTTTCTCCACTTCCAAACTTAGTGGTAGTTTCTCTTTAACTCTGGACTTAATTCCTTCTAGTTAGCCGTGCCCTAGGGCTTTGGCTGAAGGGAGGACTTCCCACAGGGGTAAGAGTCTTCCAAGCAGGGCAGGCTCTATAACCTTGTATGGAAAAACTGAGGGCAACCCATCCAAACTCCTCCTCGTTGCATTATCAAGAGTAAGTTTACTCATGTAGCCAAGAACTTGGAGTTTCCCAACACATGAAGGCATTTGACTTGGGATGTCTGTGTTACAGTCGGGTTACAAACATCTGGGGGTGGAAGGGAGGCTCTGTGGCCCTCAGGACAGTATGTGGCAGTGGGCGGAGAGCCGGGTGAGGGATTTCAGACAGCCAGTCCTCATTCCTGTAGTAGGAGATGTAACAGAGATTCTTGATTCATCCTTCTCAGTTGCATTCATCACCCTTCCTGCCTCTGCAGAGTCCCTCCCGGTATCACTCAGGTGTCATCCAGCTAGGAACCAGCTAGTTTCTTAGCCCCAGGCTAATGATATTCTTTTACCAGGTATTTTTATTTACATAATGTTTTGCATTCCCAAATGATCTCACCCTGGTTTTTGCTTGTAGACCTTTGTGAGTCAGAGTAACAAGTTAACAGAAGGGCAAAAGCACAGAAGCATGAGACCTTTCCGGGACAATGAAGATGGGACAGAGCTCCAACCTATGGTGAGACAGAAGTGTGGGATGTGTTTATCTGCCAGCTAATGTGTTTGTCTTTATGTCCCAAGAACGGATGAAGGCTGTCATATATCTCCTGATGTCTCACAGCAGCCAACATGTTGTACCCAGTATCCTGGTTTTCTTTCTATTGCTTTCCCTCCTCAGGAAACCCTCTGCTGGTGTAAAATGGATGGATCAAATATTTGTTCTCATCCTTCTTCCCATTCCTCAGCGTGCCCAGCAGATGAAGAGAGACTGGACAATGGCAAGGGGGTGGGAGATGAGTCCTGTTCAGATAGTCCTTCACATGTCTGCTGTAGCAAAGTCAGAAGAGTGGTAGGCTGCTTGATTTCATGCCGGAACTGCTGAAGTTCCAGAGCTGTAAGATCAGAGCTTAGAGGCCTTCCCTCTCCACTCCCACCCTTTTCCTTTCCTTTTTTTTTTTTTCTATCAGTGTATGTATTTATTTATTCTGTTTTATGCTGAGGTAAAAAAGCTGAGGTGCCAGAAGGGAGTGTTCCCCCACACCCAGACTTGGGAAAGTCCTGAGAGTAAACACTCACTAACTGACACCTGCAAAAATACTGCAAATTGCCCAACCTGAGAACTGCCCCAGCAAGTTCAGAGTCTGGGCTGATTTTCCCCCAGCATAGGGGCAGCCAAGCCAGGGCTGCCGAAGCAAGATTCTGCAGCAGCAGCTACGCTGGCGCCTACTCCTGCTGGACACCACTGCTACGGTCCTGTGTCCTCCTGGCTGCTTCTCACAGGAGTGCGACAGATGTTGGTGATTTTTCTTGATCTGCTTTCAAGATGCACCAGATTCTAGTGAACTCTCACGCAATCTTGTGGGCATTCTGCTACAGCCAGTTGGGCTTCAGTTTATTGCTACAGCAATGAACACTACAGATAGTTGTACTTGATTTTTTCATCGTTTGGATCTGTTATTGAATTCTTCAGTAATTTTTTGCTGAGCACAGATACTGGGGGTGTGTGTGGGGGGTTATTCCCTGCGAGAGGATTGTGGATTTGAGACACAAAGGAACCTTAATTATTTTCCCAGTTTACTCTTACAACATTTAAATGCAGTAACAGGACTAGTGCTACACACTATTTGACTCCTTTTTTTCTCTCTTTGTAGACTTGAATGTGAAGCGCACCAGGAAGTATGAAGGCAGACCAGCAATAGCAAAACCAGTCACAGAAAAAGTGTAAAGGTTGCCAATACCCCAGGACAAAGTATTAATTCTCTAAATCTCTGTTGTACCTTCTGCACTGGTAAAATGACACACAATCTGTTTGTATGAATAATGTATTTTGTGTGTCAGCACGTCTGATTTTTATTAATGTACTTGTTATGATGGACTGAAAGTTGTTAATAAACACCCTCCTTGTAAATTTTCTATGTTGTCAGACTGAAAATACTAAGTAGACAAGGTCATCAAGCTGTCCTCTTTGGCTTTTTGGTGTGTCAGCTAACGTGGGGTTTTTTTTCATACTTCTCTGGGAACACTGGGCCAGTCATCTCTGGATCAGTAAACATAGAAACATTTGTAGAGGAGGCACTCAGAGATGGCTCTTTCCTGATTTATTCTGTATATCTGAACAATCTGTGCAACCAATTAAGGAACTGTACTGAGCTCATTGATGGAAATCACCATTGATAGAAATTCTCTGTAGGCAAGATAATTAATGGTTATGAGGTAGGTGTCTTTCTTTAATTATAGTCTTTTGGGAATGTTTTTTACAAGTTAGTATCATAAACTATCCATTCGCTCCTCTCCAAAGGGCAGATGAGGAATAGTCCTTTTTTGTCAATAAAAATAAAATACTTTCCCTTTGCAATTGAAAAGACAAAGGAAACAGAAAAAATTGTATCTAGATTTAAAGCTTGAGCAAGTAGCAGATGAGCAGTGGCTGGACAGAAACAAGATATAAGGATGTTATAAATAATACTTTATAGAAACGTTAGCTGTAACATGGATGTGAAATAAAAAATATCATGGAGGAACGTAGAGAAGAGACTGTTGGGGCTCTAGTCAGAAGAGGGACATGGTAAGTATAGATACTTCTTAAAAAAATAACTTGTTAACAGTCTGCCAGCATTTTCTGTGAGCAACTCTGAGGTTTGTTTAAACTTTGTACCTGGACCCTGGTTATAATACACTTCCGTGAGCTCCACCTCGTTCGGAGTATGGGGGAGTTTTAGATTTTACTCAGTGAAACATGGTTTTATTCTCTCTGTTCAAAAGCTCCTTTAACCTTTTGTTTGAGGAGAGGTTTGAGGTGGGAAGGTGACTCCAGCCAGGGATTTCAGTAAAGTACGCATCAGTATAGGAAGCGAGACATTACTGCAGGTAAGTGACTCATAAGCTGCCATAATGAATGCAGTGATAAACCTTTGATTAGTCACAGCTTGGAAGTGACATACAAAAAAGCTCACTGATAGCCTAAATGACAAATCTGTTTCAGCTAAATGCTGTATCTGATCTCCTGCTGTTGAAAGGAGACTAGTTTTCTGCTAGGGAATGCTAAGGAATACTTGCTTTTTATTCTTCATTTAATTAACTTTTGTCTACTTTAATATGAGCCACTTCAACAAGTTGAGGAATAGGGGATAGATGATGAAAAGGGGAAAGAAACAGATTAATTACTTTCTTCTTGGCAGGTGAAGGTGGGCACCTACTGGCTGTGACTCACTACCTCTCATTACTTAAAACTCTACACTTGGGTACTTCTGGTGCTTGGCTCGTGGATGCTGTGGGAACTGAAAATCACGTTGAATAACCAATAGCTCTCTAACCACTTGGAAGTTAAAAAAAAATCAGTTCTTATTACACATCGGGGTTTTTTTCCTCTTTGTATTTGATACTCACACTGCACGTTTTTGGCCCTTGACTCAGGAACTCCCTGGTGGAAGAAAGGGAGGGAAATTTCTATGTATGTATGTCCTTGTTTTCAAACAATCCCTAGGTGACCTCCAGAGGTCCCTTCCAATCCCAGCGATTCCGTGATTCTGTCCATTGCAATTATGATACAGTGTCATTGCCTTCACTGCAGTTCCTGGGTGGAGAAAGGACTTTTAGACACTTACTACGAAGTTTACTTTGCATTTTAAAGAAGGAAGGTAGTGAAAAATCCCCGTTAAGCTGTATTTGAGTGTGTTTCATTTAAGCAATGCTGTACTGCACATAGCCCAGAAATTGCAACTGTGACAATGTGGTTTGAGTCACGTATATTTTTACAGAAGAGTTCTGAATGTATGCCTTTTAATTAAAACTTTGTACACAAAGCATAGCTTTATAGCTTTCAGGTGCAACACAGGACCTCCCGATCTCATATACATTCCACTTGCAATTGTGTCAACAACCACTCCTGTGTGAGCAGGAGTCCTCACCTGAGTTAGAGGGATAAAGCACCCCTACAGAAGCTGATGCTATTTAGCGCTCGTTTCTCGTTGCTCTCTTCCCCTGCAGGATATCGTAGTCAGACAACTATAAAGCAGGCTGGGAGCAGGTGATGGGGTTGGATGTAGGCACAGCTCATGTGAATATATAGTACCAGTTCAGGTACTGATGCTTGTCCAAGCCGCTTCTGGCATTTCAATGTTTGCCCTGCAATGCAGCCCAATACTCTGTGGACTCTTCTTTCCTGCACCTATGGAAGACTGGATTCAGAGGAATTAAAGGTACTTTTATAACTGTATTCCTTAAAAATAGGAGATGGGAACTACTGGCACACCAGGAAATGGCTAATATTACAGCTTATTGTTTAAAGCAAGGCGGTTTGCATTTGGTCTTGTTTGGTGTCTACTTCAAACTCTCACTTAATTCAGTTATGATTCCACTGGATACCTCTGTGGATGAAAGCAAACAGGCATACTGAGAACAATTTGTGTGTTGTTGTGTTTCCTCTGTTCAATGTGTGCAAGCAGTTTAAGGCATAAGGTTTGGATCCAGAAAGAGCAGGAGGGAACCGTTCAGGCTTTCAAGACAAGACCCTGCTTTCACCCAAACTATGAAAGCAATAATGCTTTTGTTATTGATTGTAGCACTGCTTTTCAGCATTCAATACAATAGTTTTGAATTGTTCAATACTATTATTTTGATGGGGGGAAATAGTATAGTTCAGGAAGAGTAGGTCTTAACAGGCATCTTGGTAATAATTCTCTTGCCTCAGATGCAGGGCTTGGACCAGGGACCTCCAGAGGTCCTTTCCAATCTAAATTCTGTGAAATAAATAAGCTTACGACTTATTCAACAAATAGGTCAGTTGAAAGTCAGATCACCACATCACACCCAAAGACAATAGAAACTAATGGAGCAAAGCACAAACAATTCCTAGTCTTGAGGGAAGAATCCTTTAGAAGTCCATAACTTGCAAGTATGAAACATTTTATATGTTAATGTAAATAAGTTTAATCTGCAGTAAATACTTTTAAAATACCTTTGTTTGTTTTTTTTTTAACAAAAGTTAGGATCAGCAACAGTGCACCCCCATTGATAGCATGCTTTTTTCTCCTGTTAAGAACAGCCCAGGTAAATTAGTACAGCCTGTCTGCACTCCGTGGTGAGGAAGAAAGCTTTTTCCATTTAGGAATAAAGCTCTGCTATCGGTAACTAAAGAACTCGGGTTGCAGACCGGCAGGCACAAAGACTGGGATATCTCTTTACATTCTCTAAAGCAAGGGTGTTTTGAGCTCTCTGAGTGATGGAATGAAGGCTACAGGCTGGAGCAGAGGCAGCATTAAATATGTGCAGTTCCTCATTTGCCTTGAGAGAAGGGCAGGGATTTAGTGAACAGCTAAAGATCTCTGGTCATACCCTCACAGTCATGCAGAGGGGAAGTGAACTCTGCTGTAAAGGAGCTACATTCCTTTCCTGTTAAGTCAGTGTCACTTGCTCCCAGGAGATTTTTACAAGGTTGTTAGATTAAATCCCACGGAAAAGAAAGTACCCGAGCTGCAACAGACAGCAGTTCTACATTACCCTTCAGACAGGCAAAGGTGATGCTGATTTGGAAATAATTTCTGTGGCATCTAATCTTTTAAGAATGGTAGCGTAACAAATGAGACATGATCTTCTACATACCTTTAAGAAAAAATATTTATTTATAAAAATACACTGGGATCAGTTTGAGAAGTGTGGCAATAAATACAGTTCAAGGAAGAAAAAGCATTTCTACATGGATATATTATGGCACAATAAAAGGTAAATGCACCATCAATCATGGGACTTCTGTTGGCTCAAGACTTTGTACAAGCTCCCTTTTTAGTAAGACAACTATTTCTAAGTTTGGTCAGTGTTGATAATGGAATGAATACACAATCACAAATGCACACTTACGTCTAATGTAGGACTTACCATTAGCAAACAATACCTTAGAAACATAGTAATGATATTTAAATCACTAATGCGATGTCTTAGATTTAATTGGCAAATACCACATTTAACTTTAAGTATGAAATTCTTTTATCTCATCTGGAAAACAGAAAAAGCTGTAAATATGTAAAATGAAGGCTTAATGTGGTATGTAAATACCTGCTTAAGTAGAGATTGTGAAAATGCATAGCTCCTTATTAGACGACCTGGCTGTACAAGAGCACTCCCCCTTTCACAGTATTCCTTTTACTTCATATGCAGTTATTGTTTATGCTGTAGACTACAACTGTTACAGCACTAAAGGCAACTAGACAGGGAAAGGGCAGATAAAGGAAAAAGGAATGTATGTAAGGCAATATTTCTTTAGGTACGTTAAGCATAGTGTGTAGGAAAGACAGGTAACAATTCCACAAGGCTAGTTTCGTTCTTACTGAATAAAATAAAGGACTAATACTGAACTTCTGATGCAAAGCTAATAATCAATGCCCTGGTCACTGTACTGACCATGGTAATCTCTTTGATAGTCATCTTGGTACTCTCCGTGATAGTCATCTGGGTATTCTGCCTGATAATCGCTATCGCTGATTTCTGACCCGTTCGTTCCTGTTCCTTGGCTGCCGTTATGAATGACAGGTTCTGTCGGTGCAGCACAGTACTTGGGGTCATACACTTGTCGTCCAAGCCCATACACGCTCATTCCCTTCTGCGAAGCTACTTTGTTGGTACCCATTTGTAATGAAATAGTTGAGTTATCCACAGGTTGTAATATGTGCTTCTGATCGTAGATGTCTCTCCTGGTACCTGGTGCCAGCATACCAGCCTAATAAAACAGGATTGTAGAGGTTCAGTAAGAAGGTCAAGAGCTGCGATTACTAGATTTATGATCATAATTAGTATACCTTACTGGAAGTGCTAGAAAGTAGGAATCAAAGTATAATGAAACATGGAACAGCAACGTGTGTTCACTAGTAGGTAAGTCACAGAAGAAAGTCCTTGCAGAAAGGTCCAGTTTATTTCCCTCTTTGGAGAGAATATACTAAGTGTTTGGACTGAGGTAGTGCCCAGGAAGCAATTTCTTTTTTGCCTCTGCCTAGTTAGTACTTGAAATGAAGTTACTGTTTTCTTCTGGTGTAACACAGCCAGTCAGAAATTCTAGAAGCACCAGGTCATTTTTGTGCCTTAAGATACTCAGCACAGAACACACTGGATAGTGATAAGAAATCTAAATTCTTCAATCACTGCATAAAAACACAGCTGAAGTGTACCCTCTCACTGCTGCTGCCAGTTAAGACTGCTACTGACAGACCCCCCTGTCCCACCGGCCTCCCCCAGGCTGAGAGGTGTCACCGCTCCACAAGCGTCACACGCAGTCCTGCTTACCTGACTGGCTCCTTTGTTAGTGCCCATCTGTAGGCTAATTGTTGTCTGGTCAAACGGCTTATCAGTTTGCATTTTTGGATCATAGAGGTGTCTTCTAGTTCCGTAAGCAGTCATGCCTGCCTGGCTGGCACACTTGTTGGTGCCCATCTTTAATGGGGGAAGGAAGAGGTGGACAGAAAAAGTGGTTTTTATTTGTACAGCAAGCACAGTCAAAGGAAACAAATATGGTTGGTAACTGTGATGGCCAACAGAAAAAGTAATTACAGTGCATGCTTTCCTCATGTAGCTTGACCACTACCTGCAATAAATTACCCTTTCTCCATACTGAGCTTCAAAATGAAAAAGAAAGGCAACTGTCATCCTAAGTCATTTTGGTGACTGGCATTTGCCCAACTGCACGTGCAATTAGAATGGATGTATGCATCTAAATGTAATACTTTATTTTTACCCGGAACAGTAATGATTCAGTTACACTGCCACAACTTCTCTACCACAGGAATTTTAAGATTTTATGCCAGTTATTTTGGGGTTTATGACCGTTAAGGAAAGTGGAGAGAAAAAAAGCTTCTACCATTTAAGGAGCTTTAGCTATCCCAAGACTCCTACTTTAAAACCACTTTAGGGGACAGAGATGATACTGCTAATATTAGCTGTTCCTTTTCTCCTTATCACTCTTACTGCAGATTTAAAGCAAACAGAAAAACTTTCCAGGCAGTCACTTGAGCTTATAAAGCCAATCAACTGCTTTCAAGAATTAAAACTTCATACCTCCTTCCATGATAAGAATATATTGTAATTCTGCAGCTGTTTTTGCATAAACAATGTCTCAGTTAATCAAAACAAGAAACTTGTTGTCAAATATAACAGATTAACTGCAAATTTGAACTTCATACTTACCTGCAGGCCAATTACACTTTGACCAGCTTTTAGTTTTCCTGCATCAAAACTTCGTGCTTGTTTCTCTGCATATTTGACACCAATATCAATTGTAGTATGAAAACCTTTGGTTTTTGCCTATTTAGGGAGAGGGAAAATAAGAATATTCAGTGTTTAAAGTATATTTTCTGCTACTGTAAACACTGGCTTTATGGCCCTGACGGCTCTCAAGTGATGCCACAAGAAGGTTTATCTCTTACGAGAAACTCTCTGTGTCAGGGGTGGGAGAAGGTAACAGTTCCCCATGCCATTTGAAGGTGGCACTCCAAAGCTACCCAAGTATTTTGTCAGAAGGATATCCTGCAGGGATCAGTGGTCTCCTGTAACCCTCTCTCTGGGTTCTGTGTATGCCCACGCAGCTGCAGAGCAAGGCCATCTGCAGCCAGGAATCCTAACTCTGAACTCCAAGCCTTCCCTGGAGGCACGTGGTAGGACACAACCCTCTGAAGTGCAACCTCTGCAGTATCTCAGGCTCACAGTAGTATCTATCCCCTCCTGACAGGCTGTATGCTGTTTTCCGCATTTACATGAGTGGTAAGGGTGCATCTGGACTGACACGTGGATTTGTGCCAATTCCAGGGGTACAAATACTTACCAGACCTGCTAGCGCAACTAGAGTAGTCTGTACTTGAGTCATATTTCCATTTTCAAAAAGATCGTTTGCTTCAAAAATATCGTGCGGCTTCATGCCGTAGACTTGGATGGCTTTGATAAAATTCCCAATGTTCTCCAGCTAAACAGAAACAAAAAAGCCAGTTTTCTACTCAGTGTTTCAATTCAGAAACTATGTAATTTTGAAGTTTTCTGGTGTTGGTTGGTTGGTTTGTTTGTTTTGCTTGTTTTACACAAGTTCTTTGCCTTGTGCAAACTGCACAAAACAGTTGGCATGGTTAAGAGTGGTTGGTAGCAAGTTTGAGATTATTTTTCATTAGTTTTAATATTTATTTCAGAAATCAATGTAAGGGTTTATCTAGCCTAGCATCTCTCTGTTAGTGAGTACCATACACTTTGTTAGAGGGGGCTTTGATGACAAAACTGCTTCCGCTGTGTCCCTTCCAAGAGAAATCCTAATCTAAAATCTGCTTCAGATTGGAAAATTTGACATAGCGTCCATGCTATTTGACTTCAACAATTGATAATTTTGGGTAAAATAAAAACATAACTATGTGGATAGTAAGAACATTTAACTTGGTTTGAAGGTATTATCTCGCTCACCTCCTGGGATAAATTCAACTAAGCTTTTGGGGTTTATTAGCACTTTTTAGCACTGTGTGCTGTAGAAACTGGAAAGCAAGATGGAGTACAAGGAGTAAGGACTGAATCTCATCTTTCCATTTGAAGTCTTAAGAGGTATTAATTTTTTTTTTTAAATAAAAATCCTCCACTGTATTTAGAAGCGTTCAATGCCAATAAAACCAAGAGGCTGACATATCAGTATTCAGCTAGACTCAGCAACAGTAAAGGCAGTCAATTCTAATCAGCAACCCTTCCAACGCTTGATCTAAATTGCACATTGCCTTTGATAGTCCCTTGTGGGAGGAAGTGCTGGATAGAGCACTCATAAGAAATCAAATCTGGATATACTGAAATAAAATACATACTGTAGTTTGCACCATATTGTTTTCTGAGTTCTGTTACACAAGCATTTCTTCCGAGACTGTTCAGGTCCTTTCCCTCCCCATCCTCTCCAGCTGCTTTCTTAGGAGGACACTTCATACACTGATGTCCAGGTACAGGCAAGCTGTTGACCTAACACCTTGCAGCACTGCCTGGATGGAAAACTCCAGTTGTAATTTAATAAAAAAAGTTAACAGCTTTTTTTAACTTGGAAAAAGGCCTTGCTGTAGGCCTCTATGTTCTTCTTCCATCTGAAATGTCACCTAACGTGCTATTAAATATGCATACTTAACTGCCATTTATGACCCATCTCAACTATAGCTGCTTTCTGTTACTGCATATGTTAACAGCATTTATCCTCAACTGTTGTGTACATATCATATAAAAAACTTGGTGCTACAAAGAATTAAGATGTACCATATTCACAGCAAATTTGTTAATACAGAACAAAAGAACTGTTTGGGGGTTGGAGGGGTTAGAGGTGTAGTTTTGGGGTTTGTTTTTTTTGTTTTACCTGGTGCCAATTTAGTTTTGATTGATTAATTTTCTTCACTGATCCTGGCTGCAGCTTATTTATAAGCCTGGGGAGGTGAAAAAAAGGGAAATGCTTAAACAATAAATCTTATCCTTATACCATCTGTGCAGGCATTATATAATATTTTCACTCATGCTTTATTAGTTGCATTAGTTTCATCAAAATGGTTAATTTTTTGGTTTATACAGAGTGCCTAGTGCCTAGCTCAGATCTTAGGTCTCATGAGTCTAACAGACCATAAGAATTTTTGTGTGCCATTTTATTATTATAGAAAAGTGCTTCACCCTTAAATTTAGAAATACTTAGAAACAAGGAGATTTAAGTTTTCGTTCTTTTCCACAGTGTCAAAGAAGCTGTCTCCCACCCTACTGTCAGCTATCTTTGACTATTATTGTTGATGTGTTTGAAGGGGAGTCTTCAGAAAGTCCCTCCTTAGTTCCTCAAAAGTGGAAAATTGCTAAAAAATAAGGTTAACTTAATAAATGCTTACTCGCATAAGATTATGCCATCTTTTAATCCCAGCTGAAAGTTTGCACCAATGCTCAGCCCTGTAACCTCTTCTATCCAGTTACGCAGATCTTCTTCTATCTGGGGGTCATATTTGAGGGCAATCTGGAACACAAGCAGTTATAAAGTTACTTCATGAGAGAAAACTGCAACTCTTCTCCCCCCTTCCCCAAATCCATTCAAAGAGTATGCTATACCATCTATCCAGTAATTTTATTACTGGATTCTAAACTGTATTTTAAATATCAGAGTACAGATTTAAGTCTTTTATCCCTTTTACTATAATGTTTATGGCTTTACCAGATGTTCATTTGCAAACAGCACTTTGAAGCACTTAACAGTTCGTCCTACTGTAAGAATTGCTGGAGCTTGTGGATAGTCTTTTGACAGCTGCAGAGGAACGATGACTTTTTGGAAAAAAAGATATTCTACCCAAGTTGTACTTCAGCAGGAAGTGAAAAAGTGAAATAGTGTATTATGAACACAAGAATTCTGAATTCCCATGCTGTCAGTACTACTGCTCAGGTGTAGATTTCTACATGGGAACTTTTATATAATAGATTTGAAGTTATTCAGCCTGAGATTATGGTGGGTTTGCTTTTTTAAGCTAGTTATGATTAATGGACATGACCTAGTAAGTTTTCCCCTTGTTGCTACAACATTAAGAGTTATCTTGCTGGGGGTTGTGTGTGTGGCTTTTTTTGAACTTAAGCTTTAGTATGCCTGTTATTTCTCTTTTCTTTGGCTTTGCTGGAAGACTAATGGAATAATCCGTGATCTCATGTCTTAATTGCAAAGAGATAAAACCTGCAATGGTCTTTGAAGTTAACGGCACCAAACAGAGGCCCAGAATTGTTAGCGAGGTGACCTAAAAACTCCTTTTTCCAGATGTTCAGAGTTCACTACTCAGTGTGTCAGTTTATGCTTCAGTCACCAGAAATCAATCCATGTGAACGGAATGCTTAAAAACGTCAACGAATGCTGGTAGCTAACGAGTCCGTGCTCCACTCTGCCCTTCATCCCCCCCCTGCCCAAAGAGACTGAAAAGCAGCTCAAACTCCCTTCAGCCTAAACCTGTTACATTTGCAGTACTTTTCAATATTGGCAAGTCGGAGAAAAGGGATTGTGTCATTGAAAGCACCGCTGCTTTTTCTGCGAACAAAACAAGTTAGCTGAGCACAAGATTTTTATGGCATAAATAACCCCCCCCACACTAGTGCAGAGGTTGGCAACACTTTTCCACCTTCATTAGAAGTTGTCCCGCATGGGTCGGTGAGCAGGGCAGGGAAGGAGGGAGCCACCCGTGAGAAACCTGACAGGCAAGCACAGAATGTACTTGCGGTATTTCTAACTAATGGAAAATCAGCTCAGCTACCTTCAGTTGCTTACAAATGCCTAACAAGAGGCTCACGTAAAGCCGTTCATATCCAGATCAAAATGTAAATTTCAGACTTTTTACATATAATCTTAGACTTCAGCCCAGAAAGACTAGATATTAGTAGCTATTTATACTGCAGGAGATCATAATTCCAGCCTATCTGAATTACTTGGATAGAGGCAATTGCTACATTTTGGCTAGCGTTAGTAATCCCCGACTCCAAACTGACCAAACTAAAAATTACAGTATTCTGTTCTCTGTTTTTCTTCTGAGGGGAATGGAAAATTCCTGTATCTCTGGCTTTACTTCAAAAACTTCTCTGAGTAATACTTATTTTCCTTGGACTATTTGTAATAGTGGCGCTATGGTGCCTTAGTCACAGATGAGGATAATGGACTAACCCCTTATTCAGATCCTGATTAAGGTGTAAAATTTCGTGTAGTATTCCGCACAAGATGACAAGTACCTCAGTGCTTAGACCAAAACTGATCTAAAATAATCAAGACACCCCTTTTCTCATTGAAGAAAAGAGGAGGAAAGCTCAGGTAATACTGCCTAGTGTGAGGAAAATGTCATGCCTTTTTTAATCACACCTTTTGGATATTAGATAGCTAAGATGAGAAGCAGACTGGAAAAGCTAGCTGAAAGTTCACAGCTTTATAGAGGAAGCTGCTGCATTTTTGTCTCTTGAGTGACAGATAGTCCTCTTGCATGTTCCTTAACTTTAGCACCAGAAGCAACACTACCATCACTCAAAATGAAGAATGTGGTTATAACAGTAAAGGGTGGGTAGCCCCTCTTTTTGAGGGGCTACCAGAAAGGTTAATGTCTTGAAAATGGTGTATGAGGAAGCTGGTTATCATCTTTCTCCTTCCCAACCTGGTGATTGGCTTACAAACTACTTTTCATGGCTATTTTTATTTCCCATGGAAACAAAGCTTATGTGATCACAGCCTTAATTTGTGTCCCCAGTAACATTTGGCAGAACTCTACTAGCTTGTTCAAACTTGTAGAAGAGCACAGCAGTCTTGGACGTAACTGAGTCAGTTGTTGTTTTGTGTGAAAGTAAGTATCTATGCACAGAAGAAAGATCCCAAAGCATCCCCAGAAGACTGAAACATAGCATCATACTCTTCTTATGTGCTAGAGAACCTACAGAGATCTTACACAAGTGATCTCACCCACAAAATCTTAAGTTATGTGTACAGACAAGACATACAGTAGATAATATATTTCTGTACACCAGTTCAAAAGAAACAGGATTTGTAGAAGAGCGAGAACTTGGTATGTTCTGATATTCCAGTTAGAAGAGAACAGACAATTTGGGCTGGTCATTTGTATGTTCGTAGTTCATTCTATGTTAAAATCACAGTTCTAACATGCATGTGGGTACAGAGGGAGGGTTTAAGCTAATCTCTTCCATGATTCTTCAGTTAGTTAGAAATGTAATGAACATTATGCTTCCTGAAAATGCAGGTAGGTTCTGTTTCAGTGTAGCTTAAAGACAATGCTAAATCATAGTTTAGCCATCCTGCAGTTGGAATAGTCTGGAATACAACCGGAATTACCTTTTTGCAACTTCATTTATTCTTAAGCACTGGTAATTTCCTCTTTTTTTTTTAAAAAAAAAAGGTTAAGTCTGTGATCATGCCACCAAGAGACACAGTTTAACAATCACTCTATCTCCTCCCTCCCCATATTAAAAAAAAAAAAAAGAGTAAATATGGAAGCCAGTAAGAGTGAGAACCTTAAAGACTTCTGCAAGTGTGGCTATTTTAATCTTTCTTGGCAAGCATATAAAGGGAAAAAATGGCAAAAATTTTCCTCATTTAACGCTAAGTGCATTCCATATGTGAGATTACTACTGAGTTGAATATTAAATTGCTGCCCCCAATTGCTTGGGGAACTTAGAAGTAGTCAGACGGAATTTTATCACTTCTGAAAAATATTTACTTTATGTTGGAGTACTTTACCATGTGTTCCAATCTTGAGGTTTTTCAAGAGGTTTTAACTTGTCTTGGGGTATCACTACAGTGTTTATCTGGAGATAGGAAGTAAAAAATGCTTATACCTGTGAGGAAACCTGTCTTATTGCCACTAAAAGCATTGCTATTAAATCTGCTAGTTTTCGGAATTGTCTTCACTACTGTACAATTTGACTTAAATATGGTAAAGTTTTTGTTCTGACTTTTGAACTGGTGGGAAACTAGGTTACAGAAAGTGAAGAATGATGACAGTTTCTTTGAAAATTGTACTCAGTCTACCTGAAAACCCAGAGACATGGAAACTTTAGAATTTGGTTTTAAACGTGTGCCAAGAAGAGGTTAAACAGGGAGAGTGGCAGGTCAGGTACTACCAGAAGGGAGGCAGCCTTGCGCTTACTCTGAATTCTTAGCTCTTTTATCTCTGATGGCACAACCAGAACTTATGTAACACTAAGTTAGCGAATACTTCATATTTTCCATGTGTCCATCAGAGCTGTTCCAGTTTTCCTTTGATTGCTATCTATGAGGGGAAGCTGGAAGCTTTGATATAAATGAAAAAATTTTATGGCTTTTCCATTATTACTAATCAACATTTGATCCTTTTTAAGTACTGAACTTTCATGGAAGATACTTAAATCTTACAAGTCCACAGCAAAAGAAGACTTCGTTTACTTAAAGATGAAAGCAGTAGCTAAGCAGCTTCATTCAAAGTATACATCATCAGTGCCGTGAAAAAAAAAAGCTATGGTTTCAGAACACTGTAGAAAGGATTCAATTGTAGCAACGGATATAAAGATTTTATAAAAACTTTAAAACCAGATAGCAGGAAGCCAACTGTTAATTTCTTTACTATGTTCTGACAAATCTTCAAAGATAAATAAAGTTGTAAATGCTACTCTCTTTGTTGACGCTTCAGAGATACAGATTTAATAGTTTGAAATATCTTTGAAAGGAAACTGAAGTTTATACAAGTGGTCAAAATTATAAGCAATATAAGGTTGCAGGAGGAAAAGAGTAGGTGTGACTTGCCTATTACAAGCTGATATACATACATTTATGCCAATATATGCCTCGGGCTAGAACGCTTGGGTTAAACTTGATTCCTTTGGCAACTTCACACCCAATTCTTGTATCTTGTTCTGTTCAGGTAGGACTTTCCTGTTCGGGATCTCTTACAGTGTAAAAACCCTCCCTCCATCTGTAGTACAAGAATAGCAATCATCACTGTTTTTATCAAGTGTATGGATTCCTGGAAACAAATGAAGTTATGCTGGCCAACTTTAATGATGTGTTTGCGTCCCTTGAAGTTACTCAACGTGCCTGTAGCATGTTAACTTTGAGTGATGATGTTAACCAGTATTTCACACCATAAATGATATCATATGGACTTTCAATTGTCCTTTTATACTAATCTTTTCCAAATTACGCAGTACACACTGTACACTAAGGGCTACGTGTATGCCAAATCTCCAGTTTAAGAGTTCAGCTGTCTGTATTGCTGCTACTATGGAAAAATACTGTAACAGTACCTCAAGAAAGAGTTTAAGCACACTGCATAGCTTTTTACAAGTCGATGGGACTAACAAACAGAAAACTTAGTATGTTATAAAGCAGGTACAAAAGATAAAACTTTAAAAGTTACCTGTCATGTCACAACAGCTCACACCTCTTAGTTCTGATGAAACTTTTTGACTAAAGCTTTCAGGCTTGATGCCCTCACAGCAGGGGTCAAACCTTTAATGTGCAGCACACTAAATTTAAAGTACTAGCGAGCATATGAAGAATCTGCTCTCTGGTCAAAAGCTTCAATAATAAAAGCATGTGCTTGTCAAAGTGAGTGAACAACTCTATCACAGGAACTGTGTTTGTCAACAAAAACTAAGATTTATTTACATACAAAAGTGCAGCAAAATAGGTTGTATGTCACTGTTTTCCAAGGTAAATAAAGTACAGGGCCAGGTACAGCAAAAGAAATTGCCAGGACCTTACTCCAAGATAGTATATGAAGAAGTTACACACATACTTTTTCACCAAAGTGAACAGAAAAACAAATAAAGCCTGAAGTTTTAGATGTTAATATTCCTCATAGGGAGAAATTTGGTGTGACCCATATCCTTGTTGAAAGTGACACAAAATTACTTATTTCTCAGTCCAAAAAGAAGATCAAGCAAGCTTACTGGATTTCTAACAAATATGGGAGCATATTCATCTTGTACTGAATTTAATCCAGGTCTAGCTAGGGGTTTTAATATTAATTTTACACATTTAGGTCATGAACTACTGAAAACAAGTAAAGATAAATAAAGGAAAACTCCAGCTTTTAAGACCTAAAGTTGTACAGTTTAAATTTTAAGCAGCAATTTGTTCCTAGATCAACTTTTCAATTTTTATTAATTCGGAACTGAGTGAAACTGAGTTTTTATGGCTTCAGTGGTGCCTACAAACATCCTTTGCACTGAAATAAGTACTACCCTCAGGAGCGATTTGCCTTGCAGAGGCCAAGATACCAATGCTGGTACTTCTTTACTGTTTCCTTGGCACTAGTTTGTGATGAGATCTTTCTCCTCTCCTTTTTAAGGCTTTATAATGGTATGGGGAAAGACAAAAGCATAATTATCTTCTGGTATCAAGGCAGAAGCTCTCAGAAGCCCTTAATCCTCAGAAGTGGGAGTGAGGCAGACTACACAGCCAGTCCCTAACTATTCTGCAGAATTCCAGCTACTGGCACCTGAGCTGCCCCATTCTGTTCATCACCTGCTGTTACTGAACACGGATCTGAATCTCACATCTGGAATTTACGCAGCAAAACATCTGGGACAAAAAAAGTGTTAAGAGCTTACTGGTTATGCAAATGACCAAAAAAAGGCACAGGACAGTAAGCGTTCTTCTTATAAGCAGGAAGAATAGTTTTCTAGATTTTTTTTAAAAATTATACAACTGAGTTAAAACTTTCTGGTTAAAATTCTGTGGTGTAAATAGATTACTGTACACATCTGATCTTCAGCTTCAGAGGTAAGGGAGAGCATTTTTCTGCAGAAAAGTTCTAGTTGTATGCCAACAGAGTGGTTATTTAGTCATAGAATAAATAAATAGCATACCCTTTAAGTTGAGACAGAGAACCTAAGACAGTGAGGAAAATACAAAGTTTTGATTTTTACTGAAAGTGGGTGAGAGGAGAGAGTGCTACGGTACCAAGGTTATTGTCAAGTGGAGCTTCTTGCCATTTGAGCTACAAACCCAATGACCTTTCATCATAAGGGAAATTAAAATTCCCTGTTAATGTCATGTATGTTGACCAGGACTGCATACAAAAGCACATCTCAGAGGAGGCATATTTGTGCACGAGAAACCCAAAGATACAGGGAATGTAAAAATCCAGATGAAAACTTCAAAAGCTGAAAGCCACCATTAAGTATGCCCTGGTATTTGAACATGTATCTTTTTCTGTCGTTATGGATGTTGTACAGAAAGGCAGAGAGAACACACTGTGTTAACTTCAATATTGAAAGATGTCATGATATCCCACTACACTACTTAGCACAAAAATCTTACAGCTGTATCCATTTTGCTTAAATATTCAACAGGTTGGGGTTTTTTTTTTTGTTATGTGTAGCATAATTGATAACTTGCCAACATCTCGCTGTTTTCTCTGTAAACCAAAACTTAGGCTACAACCTTTAAAGGAGGGATGGATGAGCACTAATCCAAAATTCCCAGCACTCTTCCCATAGACACCAGTTTAAATTCCGTGAAGTAAGAACAAGCCATGCCTCAAAGTTTCCAAGTCATCTTACAAGTAAGACACCTGTAGTCGTGCATGGCGCTCGTTGCCAGATCAGCAGGCTGGAAGAACTAAGTGTTCTGCTCCCTGGCTCTCCAGTACGATTTTGTGAGAGCCTGCAAGCTATTCAAGGAGCAAACACTACCATCTCTTCCCTCAGAGCGCACTAACGGCTGGGCTGTACGCCTGCCCTTGGACTGCATACTGCTTCCCCCTCATCCTCTGCAGCTGCGCTACTGCAACGCTGTCGCTCAGTCAAATCTGTTCTCACAGTTTTTCTCACATTTCTTGGTCTTATCGTTTCTTGTCGCAGTCAGAGTTTTCTGGCTTACAACTCCAATTCTCCCCAGTCATCAGCTTGCAACTGTAGCGCCTTCTGGTCCTGCCACCATACACTTAAACTTCTTGATATCGAGTCCCCTTGCACTGTATCTTCAGTCTGTATGTTGCTGAACAATTTAAATTTCTTTGCTGAACATGGTTTCAGTAATACTCACTATGTATTCTTTGAAATCATTGCTGTTTTCATTTTAAAAAGCACTGGGATATGAAGTTTCTTCTCAGCTAAGACAGTGTTGATCCAACCCGAATCACAAAAGCCTGTTATTCCCTGAGGAGAACAGATTCTCCTTGTTTTGAAACCCACCCCCAGCATGGCTGGCTTGAGCTCTGATAGGACACAGCAAACCTGGGCAGGCTCCCACACCGCCAGCTTCTGAAACAGCCTGCTCAGCGCTGCACTGGAAATACTGGTGACCGGCTGTACTCACAGGCTTCACTGATACCTAGTTGCTCTTGTTTTGTGGGGGGGAAAAACAGAACAACCTGGTCCATAAGCAGAAAAAAAACCCCAAAACCAACCAACCAACCCAAAACTCTGAAAAAAGCTAGTTTTCCTAGTATTAACCTGGGAAGTGTGTCCTGAGAGGACTTCTACTGTAATTCTGGTGGTAGTTATCAAAGGCTGCACTGAGCCTGCAAACAGAAACAGTAACATCAATGATCGTTGTATCTTTCTTAAAATACATTTCTAACCTCTTTCTACTACAGCAACCTGGGAAATTATATATTCTTTCAAGTTTACTTATTTTTCTCCCCCAATAGAACAGCTTTTAAAATATGTCACGTTGGCAGCAAACTATATTGTGACTCTGTAGCCCTTCCCCAAGGCCCAACTGTGTTGACAAGTCTTCCAACTTTTCCAAATAGGACCACAAAATCTGATTAGTCTGAGTCTCTCTCCACACCTTTTTTCTTTTCTTCAAACCCTCTTTGCTTCCCAAGAGCAGAGGAACTGTGTTTTACAGCAGCAAATGGCTAATTAGTAACTCAAACGTACCTCTCAAAGTTAGCTAAAGAAAACTGAAGTCTGTCGATGCAAGCTTTGCTAAATGTTACTCAAAATGCACATTCCCCGCTGCCTCTCCAGTGAAGGCACAGTCCGTGCTGCATTTTCTCAGTACCTTTTTCAAAGGTAAACCTCAAGACTCTGCTGCCTTCATACCACTTTTGCCCTCACCCAAGAAGCTCAGACCCTTGACTGCTCACTGCCACTTGGGCAAAGGCTTGACTGAAAAGTGAACCAGATGACATGGCAGGTCCCAAGGGAATGGGCATTTCCCAGTTAATAGTGCTCAGTGCTTTTCACAGACTGCTCCCATCGTATTTGGTTGCCTGTCAGCCTGCTCTGATTTAATTCCAAGAACTCACGTTAGCTGAACAGGCTGAGGTGCCTGTGATAAGCATTCATAAGGAAAACAGAGATTTCTCTCTTTCTTACCACTGCTTCATCCTTGCACAAAATGATTCAATCTGTGTATTTTGTAATTTACGTGAAAGATGTGATTCCTTGAGAAGTTCCTTAGCTTCTACTAGATAGCAAAGTCTGCCTAGATTTATCTTTCATACAGGTAGTAGATCAACATCTCTCAATTCATACATAGCTCAGTTTTCTGGTCAAGGTAATTTTCCCTGTATCCATTTTTTTAGCAGAAGCACAAGAAAAGCAGATTTCACACCCTAAGCTTTAGAAGATCTTGCATATCAGCTGCTTCATACTATTGTTTTGCTTTACCACCACCAAAAAAAACCCCAAACAATTGGAAGAATGAATTTAGCACAAAGAATGAAACATAATAATCTGCCTCTGCTGCTCCTTGCCCCCCGGGTATATCTTTGACCGGTTAAAGTTCAGTAGGTGATACACAATGTTGACTATATTCCAGGAAACAAAAAAAAATATTTTGGATATGGCCACCCAGGCAAGTTGTGCTTTAACCACATAAAAAGAGTTATAAAAAGAATATGATCTACAGTTAATGCGATATTAAAAAAAAAAGTGATGACCATAAACACATTAGAAAATGTTTACTTGATTTGGTAATAATATCCATCTTTAAAGGTCTACCATTGAAATTTAGAAGATTACTGAAGAAAAGTCTAAGAAAAGTAAGACAGAGTACTTGAAATTTACATAGATCCTATAGGCAGTTTTACATACATCATAAAATCTGTACAGCAGACAGCTGGAGAGATATTTTTTAAAAAGTTTATGATTAGATGAACTTTTAGCTCAACTTTTTATTTAATGAAAATGTAGTTTAAGTTATGTAAAAGTCAAGCCCTAAGCCTGCTATATTGAAGTTTATAACGAGTACAAAAGAAAGTACTACTGTTGAAGTAGGAAAGACAGTCAGACTCCTAAGCAAGAGGTTCTGGTTAAACACTCTGTAATAACTTCCAAACCAGCGTTTTTCAGCAATTAAGCAGAAAGAACAGTTAGCACTGCTGGAATGGGAAGGGGATGACATACACACTGCTTCCAAAACTCTGGATACTGCAAGATAAGTTGTAGTCTCATTACACTGCACACCTGAATTCACTGTAGGTTTGAAATACACAAGCAGCAGTATGTGTGGGCAATGCTGTATTACAAATGATGTGTGAGAGAGGTCCCAATCCTAAAGTATTTAAGGTTCCATTATTCTTCTACAGAACAAAATGCTCGGATGCCCTGACTGAACTCTTAAATTTGTTAGTTATGTTTTGTTCCAATTCTTTTCCATCCATTCAAAGACCAGTTCTTTATCTCTGATGTTTTGTTAATTTTTCTACTAAAACCTGCTAGATTCTTTCACATAGAAGTACCTCTCCGTATCACAAACATTTTCATTCCATCATTTATTAATGATAAAGGATGCTATCAAGACAGACAATAGTAAAAAGGCAATAGTCTTTATTTTCTTAGAAAGTTACTTGTACTTTTTACTTTTATTGGGGCATAACTAATACAATGATGTCAGCAAGGTAAGGGGACAGCTTCTTGCAAAAATAAGCGAAGAACATTTAGTCTTGAAACACTAGATATCCGTCTGAATTACATATGCTTCATTGACTTAACACTGTATTGACTTGCAGGTACAATACAGAACTTCAGTAACGAACAGTACTTCAAATTGACCCCACGCAGTGTTATAAAGTTAACCAAAGCAGCGGCAGCTCAGGCTGGTCAGGCGGTGGGAATCTCGACAGGAGCTGCAGTACAGGTCCTGCTCCAGCCCATCCTTCTGCTTGGTGTGTGCCAGCCTGAGCTCCGACTCGAGCTCTGTCTGTGCTCAAGGCAGGAGGGAAATGTTGTGGTGGGGCCCATGTTAGCAGCGAGGTCAGCGCTGGCTTTCACCATGAACATTTGAATATAACCAAATCCTTTCCCCAATGCATGCGTCTGTTGTGCCTTATCTTTTGCTGCATTTAGTCAATTGATTAGGGACAACATAAAAATACTTTTCAGTTAAATTACTCTTATTCAAGCAAAACCAGGAATACTAAGATGACGTTCTCTGTCTATAAATAAGAGGCTGTAGTGGTGGAAACATCAACAGGAAAGCAATATTACAGGAGAGCTTTCTTAGCAGGAAAGCAAAGTAAGGTTTTTATAGTAGCAATGTCCGGTTTTACTCTGGTAAGAGCCATGGTCCAAACGCACGATGCAGGGTAGGAAGGTTTGTTTAGAATCCATCTACAATTTTGCCAGCTAGGACTTGCAGTAGATCAGATCCCACCTTCATGAAAGCATTTCAGAACATCAAGAAAGTGCAGAAATATTTTGCTTCTGCCAAAATCTAGGAAAAGACTTGGTGTTCAAGTCCTGCAGGTGTATGCACAAACCACGTACAGTTTCACTTCCCACTACCTCTTAGGGATTACTCTGTAACCAAAAGGATGTCTGCCTAAATAAAGTCCTCAAGAAAAATCCTGTCTGGACCCCAGAAGACCAGGGTTAAGACTTGGAAGGGAAGCAGCAAAGGCACTGAACGGTTAAGAGTCCAGTTTCCAGGAGTGCGTGAGCATCAGTGAGCAGAGCAAGTTCAGGGTCCCAAGGCTTAAAGCGCACTTGGCCCAGCCGCTGGGGCTGGGTAAGGCAGTTTGGTGAGCGTCCAAACAGGGCACTAGACCGTAGCTGTGACAGCAGCACTTCATGCCTCGCTGTAATGGTCTTGTATTACTGCCAGCTCCTCCAGTGCGACTAACGCCGTCACGTCTTTGTAATTTATACACCCAGAATCGTATCTGCTTTAGGTAAGAGATGGTTTTATACAAGCAACAAGAAGTTTAGTTATGTCTCCCCTCTGAATATCTACTAAACTCCGCACTGGTTTAAGGAGGGGAGACAAAAAAGGGGGGGGGAGGGAGAGGGGTTTGTTGAGGTTTTTGTTTGGTTGGTTTTTTAAAAGAAAAAAACCCAACAACATAGAACCACCCACCTGAAGAAAGTAAAAACTGTGTTGAGAAAAAGACTGTAATTCAATCCCACTAAATAGAAACAACAACATAAGTTACTCTGAGGAATTACTGCAAAACCAAAAATATTTACCCAAAAGAGAGCATTTGCTGCTGAATATAGTTATACAAGTTAACAGTTGTTTAGAATCAGATACTTACAAAAAGTGTTTTTAAGCAAAAGAGTCCCTCTTAAAGAAAAAAGAAGGATTTTCACATGATCTCACTTAGAAAAAATCTGTTTCAAATTGCCCTACGTGTCCTGGCCTCAAGCCCGTTTTTACTGAAGGCCTTTCCTGTACAGTTCCATAGGGGATGGGAATCTCTACAAAGTTTGCCTTAAAAGGACGTGTCAGATGCACAGTGTATACGGTGTTACATAGCTACAGAAGCTAACAATTCCGAGTACAAAGAACTTTCTATCCTTTATTCTCCAAGGCAAATTATAAATTATTCGGAGGCAAGAAAAAGCCTCCAAATTAATGTTTTTTACAAAAAAAGCCAAGGTGAGAACAAAATCACTGACATGCCATTATCCTAAAACAATGCACGCATCCATCCATCTATCTTTTAAGAGTATTGACTCAGCAACAAGAATATAATAGGTATTTTTCTCTAAATTTTAAACTAAGTCTAACTCCAAACCCACGCAAAAAGCACATTCATTTGTACATTTTGAACAAGCAAGCATTACTGTAATGCAAATTAAACTTTTTATTTTCTGAGACTACTAATCCCATTTAATTGTCATGACTCTCTCAAACTCTATTTGCTTTCTTCAGAGGTGTTCTGGCCATAGGAGGTATACTGTGAGCTCGCACGTAAAAGATGCAAGACTTGATACTCACCCTGTGCCTTTAAATGTTAACCTCAGCAAGTTTTATGTTTTTCTATCACCAGTAAAAGTTTTACGAAAAGTTTATTAATCTACCAGAAACAAGGTCCTTATAATACATTTTATAAATTCCCAGAAAGTGCTTTAAATTTGAAAGTGCAGACACAGGGTGCCTCTTAAGGTTAAACATAACAAAAGTTTACAGCAAACGTGCTCGCTCTTAATTTACTTAGGCTCCGTGCTTTGCTGGCGGCAGCACTGGTGGTTTCTATCTGTGCTGTCCTCGCGCAGGCACATGAACGGACTGGCATGGTGCTCCACCTCTGCTTTGATGTTCATGAGGCAGCGGTAGCTAATCCCGGCTACGCCATTGCCATTCATCACTTTCCTCCTCGAAAAAATGGTGTAAGCCAAGAGACAGAACTGGAAATTACATCCCTGGCACAGGGCTTAACGCGGGGCAGCGATACACGTCTCGCTGTTCAGGAATGGCTGCGCGCTGTTCCAAGTGACAGTTTTGAGACACATGAGGATTACAAAAGACAACTGTCAACTTGGCAATGGCATGCCAAGGTTTACTGGGGATTTAAACCATTGAGAAAAAGAAATTAAATCCGGTGGTCGGTGGTTTACAGCAACAACTGCCAGATGTCACTAGGATAGCCGCTTTCACAGGTTTGTTTCATCTCACCTACTCGGGCACTACTGACCAGTGAAACTGGATATAGGGTATGTCTACCTAGTGGGGTTGCGCAAGGGCTCCCGAGGGCACGCCTCCTCGTTTGTGGGCTTGGGCAAGCATGCAGAATGGGCAATGCTTGGCTGACAAACACAGGAGGCTTTGAGCAGATGGCAGGGGCGCTAACATCCAAGTTGCTGGCAAGGGAAGTGCTTCCATGGCAAATTATTTGCTTCTGCTTATTGTAAAAAGAGATGTATCATAGGTATGAACTATCAACTCAATGCTACATAGGTTTCATCACCATCAGCTTGTACCCTTTAGTAGGTCTACTTATTACTGCTGTAGTATTAATACTTCTATTGAAGTGGCCATAGAATTGGAAACCTCTGCCTGATACATGCTCAAGAGAGCGGACCTGTCCTGAGATAGTAACAGTGAATGTGGAAAATCATAGAATCATAGAATGGTTTAGGTTGGAAAGGACCTTGAAGATCATCGAGTTCCAACCCCCCTGCCATAGGCAGGGGCACCTCCCACTAGACCAGGTTGCCCAAGGCCACGTCCAGCCTGGCCCTGAACACCTCCACGGACAGGACCTCAACAACCTCTCTGGGCAAATGGATTAGACGCATAGAGACAGACCGAGCAGACAAACTGAGGTAGACGGTAAAGGATGAGGACGAGTAGGGACACCGCAGTTAAGATTCTCCACTGCTGGAATACCTTCCTCCTTTAAAAAAATAAAAAAATCTAACCAAAACATGTAGCTATTGATTAGGGCTACTGCTTTAATACCACTTCTCAATCAATGAGAGCTCTTCACACACGGGATCTTACACTAGGAGAATACAAATTAATAGGTTACTGCAGCTTAATAAAGCTAGTGTTTCACTGGGTGTCTTAAAAAAAAAATAATAATCTTCTGCAGAATTCCCAGCAAAAGGCTAAACTCATGTTTCAGCAAATGAGGTGGCAAACACATTCTGGGAAGCGCAAGAGGCTTCTGCCCAGAAAAGGAACCCTGCATGATTTGGAAGTGGAGGGGAAGCATGCAGCAGGACCATTTTCTAGGAAGTATTGTTGAAAGCAAGTTACTGAAATTTAATATTGTCAGTCAAGGTAAAACTAAGCATCAGAAAGGAGTAACCAGCAGGGATATTGTAAGTTGGAGAATTCTCATCATGTGGTTGCTGATACACCAAAAAAAAAGCATCTTAAGACTAACTGACAAAATACAAGTTCCATTGTTTATATCACTAATGTGTTTTAAGCGATACATGTAGTTATTGTGCCAAACACTGACTGATGTATGTTTAGCTATGGAATTAATCCACTGTCTTGTTTTGTGGATGGTTTTGCTGTTGACTCAGTTACCAAAGCTGTACCATTAAGTACTATTCTCTTACGTTGAATGCATTCAGTGCATCTAGCTGATAGATTTCTTGACTAAACCTACAGCAGAAGTTTTCACTCAGCATTTCCTTCATTTCTGTGTATTACCACTATAAAGGAGGTTTAGGAACAGCTATTAAAAAAAAAAAAAGGATGCTCAAAAATTAACACACCAAGAGATTTCTGGAAGACAGTAAATATAATAGACAAACTTATGAAGTTGTTCATTTGAACTGCAGATCTGTTACTAAAGCCTGGATCCAGCTGGAAAAAAAAAAATGCCACAGTTCTTTGGAAATACAGAAATTGGACACAAAGAAAAGTTTCAGCACTAGGCACATTGAAACTGATATTCAGCTAGTAAATGTTAACTTCAAGAGCTATGATCAACCAGCAGAAATCATGAACTAATTGGAGCAAACTGAGGTTCTGTGCTTGATCTTGTAAAGTATTTCTGCTATTTCCTTTGAAATTCCCTCTGTAAAATCTCAGTGTATATAGTTCTATTATAATATTTCTGACAGCACCAAAATATTGGATTTTTAATTTAGTCTCCATGCAACAAACTGAAGATTTGTATCATAGAAAAGGCCACGCAGGCTGATTTTATTTTAAACTAAACACCTGAATTTAATTCAAAACTTGTAAATTAAAGATATTGCTTCCTTAAAAGCTATATAGACATCTACATACAAGAGAATGGGAATGCAGAGATCCTGTACCATCGGTTATTATCATAGAAGATATCCACCTGTGTTCTCAAAGTGTAAGTTTTCACTGCCTTTATCCAATACAGTCTCCATTTTTATTACATCATTTCAGAGAAGATTAATAGAAATGCACTTTATCAGCAGAAACGTTCTCACCAAAGGTTCATAAAATTCAGTGAGTAAACCTAAAGGTTTGCTAAAGGAAAATAGTCTACAGGAAGTATGGAATGGTAAAGCAAGTGTATAGTAGGAACAGTTACATTTTAAGAAGGAAAAGAATATTATTACTGTTTTGAATAGAGGGGTGAGAAAGAGGGAGGAGAGGGCCTAACAGTCCAACTATAGGCAGCCAAAACTTCATCTAGCTATTGAATCACTACTTAAAAAACCTGAAAGTTGATGATTCGAAACCTGTTCCCAGTTAAAAATATTCATAAAAGAGTAATTTCTGGACAAAGCAATTAAAACTGTTTATTTGGCCTGTAGCAAGTGAAGTACAGTACAAGAATTTTCTCCTCAGCAGTTTCAGGAGAAACACAATAATCATACCTAGGACTGGTTAGTATTATTCACCACAGACTTCAATTCTTTTTCATTAATCCGTACTTGCCCTCGAGAAGGAAAGCAGGAAGTACCACTGCCCTCCCGCACACTTGCAAAGTAGGAGATATTTTGTTTACAGGCTTCATTTGTCTAACAGCCCCCAGTTTAAAAAGTTTATTTCCCTGCCTTTTCCACGTCGCCAGCGCTTGACCTTTCAGGGTGGCAGCTGCAGGCACAGCCTAACTCACCTCAGGGACTCTGCTGTCTTTAAAAAGTTTGGAAAATGGTACTGATGAGTGCCAGCTTCCTGACAGAGGGAAGGAAGGTCAGAGGCTAGAGTCAAGACACGGGATAGCCAAATGCTATGCAAAGTTTAACTCCCCATACAGACCATATTTCTGCCCATCCTTCCTTTCACATGGAGACGAAACTGGCAGCGTATCAAGCATGAAGGGAGGGAGAAGATAAATGCCTGCCCGATGCAAATACCATTTCCATGGGAAGGGTGGAGTCCCTAGGAAGCAGCTGAATGAACTGGGACCTCTCCTTCTCCTGCCCCGTGTTCCTGTTTGCTCCACACCTTATGTAGCGAGACAATGGCGCAAAAGCTTCTGCTTATTTCTTACCTACGGCTGCTGTAAATCAGAGACAAATATAACATTAGTGTGTAGCTTTGTCTAATTACACCACCATCTCAAGCTAACCTCATATACTGCAGAAACTCTCCCATTGCTTAAGAAGAAAATTATTTATTGCCTGCAGAAGAAACTATCCATTTCAATCAGCTTAAAGGGCTCCTCACTGAATATTTGTTTTGGATCAAATATCTTCTGTGATCTCAAGTAAACAGGGAATCAGCTTCAAAGGGATTACACTAGTTTGACTACCTACACATTTCTCATGCAGACAAGTTTCCTTACAGCTGGGAACCAGTACACAAATTCCATCCTTTCTTTGTAGGAATGAGGAAAAGAGATCCGTAACAGAGACCAGACACCTTATTGGTGTGAACTAAGGTAAGGAGCAAAACAAGAGAAGGGTGGAGCCTCAATAG